>ML785975.1:481632-512628 GCA_009831015.1 Picea engelmannii
AGCTACCACCATTCTAGCGAGTCTTTCACTCTGTACTTTTACAGTCTCTGTACATTTATTTCATTAATAGAAATCGTGTATTACTGTATATCTGTGACTCTTTTTATATTTCCGCTATATCTTTGTTATATTGTTGTCTCTCTGGCAATATCTCTGAATATTTCTATGTTATATCTCCGCTCTCATTTCATGCCAAAAATAATCTGGATCAATTGATAACTTTGCAAGTGTATAAAGCACAAGCTACCAATGTCACTCAATATGAAGATAGCTTACAATCAAAATAAGGAACCATTTTCAAGAATGCAAATGTCTCCTTTATAGAAAGCCCTATTGATTTTTGGTCTTCTACCTACTTGACTTTTGGCCTTCTACCTTCTTTATTTTTGGTCTTCCTAAATCATTATTGACCTTCCTAATCTACTTCTCCAATCTACTTTACAAAATTGTGTTGTCATCCTAAATTAGATGATATAGATATATTTATAATAAAAATAATTAAAATTACAAATTCCTCTATCCTCTATTCTCTTTCTCCTTAATTCTTTTTATGGTTCTTGTAACATTCATGATGTGTTGAGCACTAATTTCCTTAGTTACAATCAAGGACTTGAACCCTTTATTTTGTTGTTGGAACTTGTGTAATTTTAGAGACCAATTTCATTATTAATCATCTTGGATGGAGATGGCCACTATCTTAGTGGACACCTCCCTTAACATAAAAACCATGATATACTAAAACTTATATGTTACCATGACCACTAAAAAATAACAAAAATAAAATAAATAATTAATTGTGATAAAATAATTAACTATAAATCTCATTTTAAAACTATGGACATTAAGAACACACCATGGAGCAATGCCCTTTCCCCTTTCCAAAAACAATGGACCATCTCTAAAGACTAAAAAGAAAATTGAAAAACAAAAACTCAATATGTACCTACTTACATAAACTAATGATGTATCAAATTTATATAAGGTGTTAGCTAAACGTTCTATCCTTTAGTGTTTTTGGCCGGAATCCAATAAATCTGAACAAAATCTTTATTTTTTGTTGTTTAAATTGCATTTTTGAATGTATAAATGGATTCAACGTGCTCCGATTATACAAACTTAGCCACTCAAATTTGCAGATCCAACCATTCCTCGCCGGATTTTGGAAAAAATCAATGATTATACAAACTTAACCATTGAAATTTACATATCCAATCATTTCTCACCAGATTTCGAAAAAAATCACTAAAAACCCCAAAAATAAAAAATTTAAATTATAGTCTTATATTAGTACCCAAATCTATTCATTAGCCATTTTCACTCCACCAACATGAACATGTGGGCCAATACTACTCCCAACCAAACGAGATCATGATACACCACCCAAACCAATGTGCATTGCACACAAATATCCAAGTACAAGGCTATGGAGGGCAATAGAGCGTGTCATTAGGAGGAGAGTGGGAAAGGTTGCTAAACACGATAATTACGAGTCTTCTTGACAAACTAGATTGTTTGTTTTTTCCACTAATTTTAGAATGGAAGAAGGTTAAGTGTTATGTCATTATGATGTATTATTTTATTTTTCCTTAGTTGAAATTAAGTATTATTATTATTATTATTATTATTAATGAAAAATAGATGCAACATTCTTGGATTGTATAATATTATCATGTAATATTTAAATTGTATTTATTCAAAATATTTTTTTTCAAATTTTAAACAAAAAATGTTAATTTTTTTTTCATTGCGTAGATTCATTTTAAACCTCTATTAGTCATAGAGATCGAATTTCTTAACATGTGATATTTTATTATTATTTAGTCCCATGTAAATATTAATTTCTTCATACTAAATGATAAAAAGTATTCCTTAAGAAATTTGATCCTACTCAATGCTTGACATATCTCAGTTTAAGATTGATTTGATGAATCTACCCTGGTTTAATATTTTAGATGTTGTCATGTACCTTAACATAACATTACATAATGTGTCAATGTCTTCCCTATATTAGATTATAAAACAGTGTAGGCTAAAAACCAAAAAAAGTGGACCTTTGTCGGCCATTGTTTTATGTGTATGAATCACATGTACAAAACCCCTACCAATGACCCATCCCCTCTCTTGACTGTACCAATCCTGTGTACAAAACTTTTCCCCCCTTCCCTTTCCTGTCCCCTCTCCCGGCGAACCCCTTTTGGTGGTCAACTTTTCACACACCCAGCTGGCGCTGCCACCTTTTTCCATCAACATGCATTCAATTTGCCTTCCACGCACAACATAATTACCTATGCTCTTAAATTGATTTGATTTCGGCTATGATTTTGATTTTTTCATAATCTTTCCTTCCCTTTCCCAAATAGGAGCTAGCCAATGAATGTTTCTGTCATTCCTCTCCATGCTAGCCATTCCTCTCTGTTCACAGAGCCAACACTCGAATACCTCCTTGAAGATTCGTTAAAATATGACATTTCCACCTGCATCACAACTCAACCCTAGTTAACAGGTAATAACCTTTATATTTTACTGTCTTTTTTTATGCATCGTCAGGTCTGTGACAAAATTTCTCTGTGGTTTTTTATGCTTCATATATACCCTTCATTAATTTAGAAATAAATCAATTAATGGTTAAATTTTTAGTTTCTCTGCCCAGATCCATCTTAACCCCAAGGAAATTGAACTGAACTATATTTCAATCTATTAAAACACTTATTTTCCATACTTATTTTCTAGTTTCGTAAGTGATTTATTAGTGGTTAATTTGTGGGGATAAAGCCCATGTTTCTTGTTGGATTTTCCTTATTTACAGATCATTAGTGTTACTAGTGTTATTTTACTTTTTTACCATTAACATATATATCATGTATTGAGTAGTAGCAACATAAACAAGAGACAAAAAAGAACAAAAGAGATTTATCATGGGAAAACCCCAAATGGGGGAAAAACCCAACAACCTTTCTTAGATAGATTATGTTCACAAAGAAAGTCCAATCAAATAAACCCTAGCACAAGTTCTGGCTTAACCAAAAATACCACCCCAGTTGTAGCAGTAATACCATACAAAGGTAGTGCACCTCCTCAAGGAGTAGTGCACAAGAGAGAGATACCAAAGACTGAGCAATAATAAACTGTGCAACTGCAACTACTATGTCACCTCCTCCAAACTTGATCCTTGCTTCTGTGTAGCTGGGAGAGTGTGCATGAGTGAACCAATGAACCAAAGAGCCTTCTTATTTATAGTCTTCATGTCCTTCTATTTGGGTCGACTTCTCTTCTAGGAAGGTGTCTTTTTATTTTTACTTTATTATCTTAGGATGAATTCTCTTCTAAGGTATTTCAAAATCTATCCCATGGATCTCTTGATTCTGGAATCTTATCTGCATCTAAGAAATGACATCTAGGAGGGAAATATCCTCCTGCAACTACCAAAACATCAACACTCCCTCTTAGCTAGGAAGGCATATTTCACAATGTCTTCATATGGCAGTCCACTTACTACTCTTGCAATATGCTAGCAGGCACACGATTACTACAATGCATTCAGTAGCTCGAATCATCAGGCACAGTCTCTAATATCAAATGGTAGCACACACAGCTACATCCAAACATTTTGGTAATCTCCATGAAAATCAACTAGTAGCACACAACTACTACAATGTCATCCAATAGATCACAATTTCTGCCAAGTAGTCCTCAACTACTATCCAGTGACACACAGTCACTTCCACTGAAACAAATCCACTGTAGTAGCACAAAACTATTGTCCGGAGTCACACAGCCTCTACCAATGGAAAACATCCACTGAAGTAGCACACAACTAGTGTCTAGAGACACACAGTCTCTGCCAGTGGTACAAAACCACCGAAGTAGCACACAACTACTTTTCAGAGTCACACAACCTCCGCTAGTGGAACACATCCACCGTAGTAGCACACAACTACTGTCCAGAGACACACAGTCTCCACCAGTGGTACACAACCACTGAAGTAGCACACAACTATTGTCTAGAGTTACACAACCTATGCTATTAGAACACATCCACTGTAGTAGCACACAACTACTGTCCAGAGACACACAGTCTCTGGCATAGTCTTACGACTATGTGTGTGACGTTTCTTCTCTCAGCAGGTCCAACAATGCATTACCCCCTCTGTCACCTCACGACTAATCCAGGGAACCCTTGGTCAGAGGGGTTAGTCGACATGAGAATAAACAACACACCTATATCTCAATGAGGGTGAACATTCAACAACACTCCAAGCTTGTCCCTGAAGTACTCGTACTTCACTCTTGATAAGGGCTTGGTGAGAATGTTCTCTCTCTACTCATCCATGGATATGTACTGGAGCTCCATATCTCCTCTCTGCACCATTTATTGGATGTAATGATATTTGATCTCTATATTCTTAGACCTGTCATGGAATACATGGTTCTCGGTAAGCTTCACACAACTTTGATTGTCACAATGTATCAAAGTTGGCTCCAATTCTAGATCAAATATCCCTGCTAGCAACTTCCGGAGCCACACTGCTTCATGAATTTCCATGATTGTTATGATATACTATGCTTCTGATGTATTGAGTGCCATTGATGTATGCTTCCTTCTCAACCATGATATCATGCCTGATGCCAGATTGAAACAACATCAGGAAGTACTCCTCCGATCTATTGCACCCCATGCCCAGTCAGAATCTTCATATCCTTGCATCTTCACATCTCCACCTAAGACATATCTCAATCCATATCCAACCATACCACGAAGGTACCTCAACATATGATTTTTTGTCATCCAATGTACCTATCTAGGTTCCATTCATGTGTTAACTCAAAGTATTCACTGCAAAGCATATGTCTGGCATGGTGTTAACCAATTACATTAAAGATCCAATCAATTATTTGTACATCGTGGGATTCACCAAATCTGAAGATTTGTCACTCAAGAGCTTTAGATTTATCGTCATAGGTGTGGTCATGGATTTGTAGTCCATCATCCCGAATTTCTTCAGGATCTCAATAGTGTATTTTCCTTGGCTAAGAAAAATCTCATTTAATCTCTTCCATACCTTCAATCCCAAAAAGTAATCTATTAGACATAGATCCTTCATCTCAAACTCTGAAGCAAGCTCCCTCTTACACCCATCAATGAGCTTCTCATTCCGTGTCATAAATAGATCATGTACATATAGAACCAATATCAATGGGCATCCATCCTCAACCTTATAGTAGAGGTTAGGATTTGCTTCACTCTTAGTAAATCCCAAGCCTTTGGGAGTTGCATTTCCTTCAACTTCCTACAAGGTGTTATGAATCTACGATGGTCTCTTCCTGGTAGCCACAACTTCTTCAGGTATATCTACAGGTCTTTTTGACTCTACCATATCATTCTGGAATTCTTGGATGGTTTCTTTAGGTGTAGAGTCTACCATGTCTACATCTTTGGGAGCCTCTTACTCTATTTGGTCCTCATCCATGTGAGATTCACCTGATCTTTTGAAGGCTTCATCTTCATCAAATGTTACATCCTGGATGATCTTGATCTATCTCTTCCCTGGAGTGTAAATTCTATAGGCCTTAGAGGTCTCACTGCATCCAACGAATGTTCCCTTATTTCCTAAAGGTTCTAATTTCATTCTCGTTTCCTTGGGAACATGTATAAATATTGGACAACCAAAAATCCTCAAGTGATTGACTTTTGTCTTCTTTTCGGTGAACACCTCTTCAGGTGTCTTGTTCCCCAATATCTTATGAGGGATTATGTTCTACACGTATACAACCATAAAGGCTAGGGGCCAAAGGAAACTCCATAGAGAGTGCCTCTTTTTCTGTACTTGCATCATTTTTATACCAGATAAAAGAGAACATAGCAGCCTCACCTTCTAGTTAGGTTTTCTCTCCTATATGGTTTCCCAAGTCATATCGTACATGTTTATTTGTGGATGGTGTGTGTGTTTATTTATGTTCTCTATTTTTCACATTTGAACTATTTAATACATTTTTTTTAATAAGAAAACTAGTAATCAAGAGTCTGATATCTAAAGGAAAAATAACCTTAATAATATATACATCCGTTATTATTAGATTTGTTGTGACAAACTGTTCCAGTGGAATATCCATGGTAGTTTACAGATCGTATTGGTACCGGAGTGGGTTTTTCTTTTTGGGTATTTTTTTGAAATTTTTTAGGATCCAAGATTCAAATTAAAGATAATTTGCATAAACCCTATCCACATAGACAATTTTGTTCATAATAACCCTAAATATTTAGTAGAAGAGAGATTTGAGATGTTGGAAGCACAAGTCGTCAACAATAGTCACAATATGAACCCCCTCATGGAGGCCCTAACAAGAAATCTTAGACCGTTTAAATATGATGGAGGCTCTTACTTAGAGATCATATCGAAGGGGATGTTGGGAGATTAGTAAGAATCAAGAAAGGAGTCATGGAAAGAATTCGAGAAAGAGAAGCCAAGTTCAAGTGTCATGAACCCTTCACAATCCTTATTCAAGATGGAAGCGAAAGTGGACATAAAGCCATACCAAAGTGATATTGATGCATTAAAACAGAATCATTGGTTGCAACAACTATAAGTTTATTTTATTGTTCACCGTATAGATGAAGAGAAGAATATTTAATTTGCTAGAATGAAGATAGAGGGCAATGCTTTAACCTAGTGGGAAATATTTACGGAAACACTTAGTATCGAGGGTAATCTGCCAGTAACTAGGTGGGAGGACTTCAAAACCCTCATTAAGTCCAAATTCTACCCTATCAGGTATGTAGAGGACCAATGGATCTGATGGCACTACTTCAAGTAGGGCCATGGGGCAGAGTGTACAAGAGTACACCACTGAGTTCAAAAAGATGGCCATCATGTTGGGTATATTTCCCAATAAAATATATGTACTCCTCCATTATCTATGGGATTTACATAGTCATCTACAAAAGCAGGTGATTTTTTTAAGCCAAGGATAGTGGATGAGGTGTTTGTATAGAAAAAATACCTCGAAAACACAGGCCAAAAGAAGGGGCATCCCAATGGTTCGAAGTAGAAAAATCACTAGGAATATTCCAAGGAGGGGAAGAAGAAGTGGAAAGGGTAAAAGGATAAGAAGAAAAAAACCACTACACATCAGTGAAAA
The DNA here is from genome assembly GCA_009831015.1 of Picea engelmannii. NCBI lineage: Eukaryota > Viridiplantae > Streptophyta > Pinopsida > Pinales > Pinaceae > Picea > Picea engelmannii. The sequence continues at coordinate 488,770 of ML785975.1, forward strand.
TATCCCAACAACCATTGCAATCATTGGAACATTAATGACCACACCAAGGAAAAATCTCAAAAACTGCATCTAAAGTTGAACCCAAAGAACTGAAAGAAGGATGGAAAGAAAAATAACCTTTTAGCTACATATTTGAGCAATCAGGTTGAAAGTAGCTCGGATATAAATGAAAATATTTTCTACACATCTATGCAGAAGGAGGTGAATCTGAGTAACCCTCATCACCAGGAAGAGAAGGATATGAACAAACTCTTCCACATCAATATTTAGGTCAAGAAGACCAATATAGATGATCTGTTCGACTCTAGTTCAGATGACAATATCATAGTAGCAAATGTGGTCAACATGCTTGGATTGGAGGTTCACAATCATCCTAGTGCCTATCCATTAGTTTGGGTGAACAAGGATGCAAAGATAAAGGTAAAGAAATATTATAAGATTAAATTTGTTGTAAACGATTATTTTATTGATGAAGTGGAATAGGACGTAGCACCCCTTGATGTATGTGGAGTATCACCTGGAAGCCCCTACATGTATATGAGGGATGAAATATTCATGGAGAGAGACAACTGATACCAATTGATTAAGGGTGGACTGTCCTACATCATCGACGTGCATAAAGGAAAGTCTAATATCTCACTGGTAAGTGTCAACCAAGCCAAAAAGTTGATTAGTTCTAGTAATAAATATGTTTTTTTTTTCTTAAGATAAATCAATCTGATGTTAAGTCAATGAGAGTGAAGGCATCCCTAGAGGGGTGTACTAAAGAGAAGAAACATCATTTGGAGGATGATCTGGATTTTATGAGCATAACGAAATGAATACAGATTATTAAAAGATGCTTAACACAAAATAGCAGAGATACAATAAAAATTGTTTTCTATTCAATAAGGAAATAAGATGAAATTGTAAAACACAACAGAAAACAAGTTTGTTGGAATGGTGGCGGCTTATCTCTGATAAGAGATGTGACATATGCGCTCATTCGCAAGAAGATGACTACAATGAGGCTCTAAAGGCCCTTTTACAATATGCATGAATTCCAAAACCCTATACATCCAAAAACCTAACCCTAGGAGATGAAGCACCAAAATTCATGTGAGCCCCATTGGGGTAAGCTAGTACATCAACTTCCCAGGGTCATAATTTTTTCATACGATTTTCATTTTAGGCCCACGATATCTCATTGGAAAGTTCCATCCGAGGAATATACATATTTTTTTCATACTCTAACTCAATTAACATCTTGACTATGGAGAGCCCTAAAAACGTTGTTTAGGGCCTCAAAACGGCCCTGAAAGAAAGGGGCCCAAAAACTAGGAAGAAACTGCCAAAATGAACTAGTTGGAATAGGTGGGAGGCCATCGAAACCCATCTAAATAAATCCTTCCCCATTAGGAAGCAATGATATCAATTTCATTGATTTCCCCCATCGGATGAGCAAATTTCTGATGAATTTGGCCTCGAGTGAGCCATGTGCCTTGGTGCAGGAGTTTCCCTGCTTTGAAAACTTGATAAAGTTGGATCCTTTCCTGTCAAGTGCCCTTGATCTATGTGTCCACAATTTGATCACTAGATTCATGTTGCATGCATTTAGGGTTGAGAACTAATGGTGTCAATTGCTCTGTTATATCAAAGGTGTCCAATAGTGGTGAGAAATATGGTCGAAGGAGAGTCATGTTGAATACTAGGTGCAGGCCAAGGAAAGGGGGAATGTTGAGCTCAAAATCATTGTCACCCACAACCTTGGTGATGGTGTACGACCCATAACGGAGTGGGAGAAGCTTCTGATGGAGTCCTATAAGGAATTCTTTCTACAAGTGCAACCGAACTTTGTTGCCTACCTGAAACTTATGTGGCACCCGATGTTGATCATGGCACTGCTTGTACTTGGAATTGGACTTCTGTAAAATAGCCTGAACCTGTTGGTAGATGTGATGGATATGCTCAATGAACCGGTTGGATTTGTCAGCTTCTGGTGGAGCAGGGGACGAGTAGGCTGAGGTGGTCTCCAGGGGTAGTGCAACATCCATGGGGGCCAATGGTTAGAATCCCAACCCCACCTGAAAGGGGTTGTGCCCATTTGAGTTATGCAGGGCTTGGTTGTAGCTATATTGGACATAGGGAAGGTTGTCATCCTGTGTGGGGGGGTGCTTTGAATTATACATGTGCAGGATATGTACGATCATCTGATTTACGACCTCAGTTTGGTCACCTGTCTAGGGGTGTAAGGAAGTGGATTTGGTGAGCTTGGTATCTAGCAGTGACCAGAGGCTCGACCAGAATGTGTTGAGGAATCTATTGTCCCGATCTGAGACAATGGTTTGTGGGATCCAAAAATGTACCCATACTCATTCAAATAATATCTTGGTAGTGTCCTCTACTGTGATGATCTTCTTGTAGGCGACCACAATCTCCATCTTGGAAAAGAGATCAACAACCACAAAAACATAGTCATTTCCCCTATTGGTGGATGGGAGGCCCGACATGTAGTCCATTGAGATGGATTCCCATGACCTGTTAGGAGTAGGAAGAGGGGTGTACATGCCCTGTTTCTTAATGGTCGGTTTGGAAATATCGCAGGCAGTGTAGGACCTGATATACTTGTTGACATCCTGTTGAAGTTTCGACCATTAGAAATGTTTATACATCACTGCCATTGTCTTTTCAAAACCAAAGTGTCCTGCCACCCAACTGTAGTGAGCTTCCCAAATCAACTTCATGCTCTCTCTTGATGGAACACAAATATGGCCGAAACAACACAACAACCCATCCTAAAGACGAAAATTAGTGACCACTGAGTTTTCACCCAACATTTGGTAGGTAGTGGAGAAGTCAAGGTCTATCTCATAGAGGTGGGGCCATCTGAAGGTCTCGTGGCCACAAGAGTCTAGCATCATGGTGAGTGTCGTGATTGGAGCTCGGCTGAGGAAATCAACAACTCGGTTGGTACTTCCTATTTTATACTTGATGTTGAGGTGGAACTATTGTAAGTATGTGGACCACTTTTGATGGCGATCATTCTGCAATTTTCCTAGGGTCTAGATGAACTGTAGTGGCTTGTGATCATTGTGGATGATTGTATCCTTCCAAAGAATGTAATGTCTCCACTAGTGGCAATCTTTCACAATGGAGTACATTTATTTTTTGTAAGTAGGGTACTTACTGACAACATCTTATAGTGTTTCACTATGATATGCCATGGGGTGGTCGTGTTGAGTGAGAACGATGCCCACAACATAGTTTGAAGAATCTGTCTCGATCTCAAAGGGATGATGCAAGTCCGATAATGAAAGTATTGGGGATGAGCACAAGCGCTACTTCAAGACATCGAAAGCTTGTTGTTGGGACAGGCCCCACACAAATTTTTCCTTACCTCCATCCCTGGTTACTTGGATGAGGGCCCATGTGATAAGAGAGAATCTGAACACGAACTTGCGATAGAAATTGGTGAGGCCCAAGAAGCTCCGAAGCTTAGTGAGTGTGGTTGGGGATGGCCAATCACGAATGACCTAGATCTTAGCTGGATCCACATGCACACCATGTTGATCAATGATGTATCCTAATTAATTGACCTTTTCCATGCCAAAGGAGCATTTTTCCAACTTTTCATATAATTTGTGTTGTCGTAGGGTGTGCAGAACCTGTTGAATATGTTGCAAGTGTTCTCCCCAAGTATTGTTGTAGATGAGGATGTCATCCAGATACACTAACACAAAAGTATTGGTGAAAGGTTGCAGGATATCGTCCATCATCCTCATAAACGTTGTTGGATATTTTTTCAAAACAAAGGGCATGACCAACCATTCAAAAAGACCTTATTTTGACTTAAAGGTGGTCTTCCATAAATATGTCTATTCTATTAGGACCTAGTGGTAGTTAGAATTCAGATATTAACGAAGTGTTTGGCCCCCGTGAGTTGATAAAGGAGCTTGTTGATTCGGGGAATTGGCTACTGGTTTCGGACTATGATTTTATTTAGGGCCCGATAGTTAATGCAAACTCACTAGGTATAGTCTTTCTTCTGCACCATCAAGATTGGGCTCCCACAAGGCAACGAGATGAGAAGGATGTGCGTTCTTGGATATTCCTCTTGATCTCTGTGTTTTCTAATAGAGAGTAACGGTAGACTGTCCAATTGGGTAGCGGTGCGCCTGGGGTTAGATCGATGGGATGCTTGACCTGGCAGTGAAAAGGTACCTTGGTAGGGGAGGAAAAGATATATCAGTATTCTTCCATGACCTTATCCACTTTCTTCTGTTGTGTGGATAGATCCTCCACGGAGTCCCTGGATGTGGCTGTGATCTTTCACTCACTCTGAGAGAGAATCACGAAGAAGACAAATTTCTCGGTCTGAGAAATGACCTTCATGCATTTCTTGGCAGAGATAAAGGAAACAACACTAGGTGGGACTACCTCGGGTATCCTATACAATTTCCTATTCAAAGTGGTAATAACACTATGAGGCCTAGAATCATATACAACATGACATTTCCATAAATAAGGTTGGCCCAAAAGAAAATTACAAACTTTAAGAGGTGCAACATCACACAATACCTCATCTTTGAAGGGCTTGATGTCATATGACAATCGACACTATTGGTTGACGTGGAGATCACTTTCTTGGCGGAGCCATCCAATGGTGTAGGGTTATGGGTGCGCCTTTGTTGACATGGCCAGCCGCTTGACGACCTCTGTTGAGATGAGGTTCTTCCGGCTGCTACTATCAACAATGAAGTGCAGCGGGGTTCCTTTTACCCACATCTGTGAATGGAAAAGGCACTCACCTTCTTCTGGATCATCTGGCTCACCAGGATGAAGCTTGGTGGTAGAAATAGTGGCATTGGGTTCCATGTCAATGATCTGTATTCCCCTTTCTGTTTCTGAATCAGAGTCAAAACCCACATCTGATTCAAAGGCTTTCACTTCAGCCACCAACGACTGCTTTGAGCAATAATCAACAATGTTATGCCAAGGGATATTATGGAAGTCGCACCACTTCCTAGTATCTTTTTTTGTCTTTCTGGTGTCCTTCTTTTCTTGCAGCTTGGACTAGTTTTACTGATATTGTCCATCTTTTCTCTGTACTTTATTCTATGGGTTGGGGCCACCCTTTCCTGGCTTTTTCATTGAGGGGTTCCCAAGCCCAAATTGTTGTGTATTTTGTTTAAGCTTTTGCTCGATTTTGAAGACATATCGATAGGCCAGGTCAAGAACGAGATGTCCAAAAATTGTATTTTAGTATGGATGTATATATGCAGAGCACCACAATACTTTAGAACCAGATGTCGCTCTGAATCTTTGATACCCAACTTGGTGCGCAAGGTATGGATGATATTTGTGAACTCTAGCATTGCTTGGTTTCTTTCTTTCTGTAGTGTGGTCCATTTGGTATACAAGTCGTCATAACTTTTGACAGGGTAGTATTGTTCCTTAATAACATCCCTAAAGGATTCCCAAGTGGTTGCGACTGTAAATAATGAGGGTTCCTCTTTTTCATTTTTCTCGCAGAAATTTTCCCACCAATCTTTGACATGGGGAATGACTTTGAGGAGCACAAAAGTAATCTTTTCTCTATTCGAAAAGATATGGACAAAAAAATAACCTTCTAGTAGATTCAACCACTTATCTAAAACATCTGCATCTATATAACCTTCAAATATAGGATTGTTGAAGTTTATTTGTACCTTGAAGTAGGGGGGTGCCTCCGCTTGAGGAATATGTGCTGCCTGTTGGTAGCCACCGAAGGATTTGCATGAAACTATCCATCATCTCGCTCCTCTCTTACGTGAGGGATTCCTCAATCAACATTTTGAAAGGATCTCCTATCTAATCATCTTTATTTTCTCCTTCCATGAGAGGTCTCTTGGGAATGCGAGAGCTTTTGTCCTCAAGAGAAACAAGCTCAAGACCCAATTCTTTGTACCCTGACCTCGTTGGGGACATGCATTAAGACGACAAGAAGAAGACCGCTCTGATACCATTGATTCAGATTTTATGAGCATAATGAAATGAATACAAATTATTAAAAGATGCTTAACACAAAATAATAGAGATACAGTAAAACGAGTCTTCTATTCAATAAGGAAATAATATGAAACTGTAAAATGCAACAGAAAGCAAGCTTGTTGGAATGGTGACAGCTTATCTCTGAGAAGAGATGTGATGGTTGTGCTCATTCACAAGAAGATGATTACAATGAGGCTTTGAAGGAATTTTTACAATATGCATGAATTCCAAAACCATAGACATCCAAAAACCTAACCCTAGGAGATGAAGTGCCAAAATTCTTGTCGGCCCCGTTGGGGTAAGCTAGTTCATCAACTTCACGACGTCGTAAATTTTGCATACGATCTTCGTTTTAGGCACATGATAGCCCGTTGGAAAGGTATATCCGAGGACTACACATGTTGCCATAAGAATCTAACTTTTTCTACAATATAATTGTGGCGAGCTCTAAAAACAATGTTTAGGTCTTGAAAACAACCCCAAAAGTCAGTGACCCAAAAACTAAAAAAAAACTGCCAAACTGGAAAACTGCCAAAACAAACCAGTTGGAATAGATGGGAGGCCACCTAAATCCATCTAGATCAGAGGATTTTCTACATAAATATAGAAGAGTTTTCAAGGAGCCTAAAGGGATACCACCTAAGAGGGAAGTGGAGCATAAAATACATTTATTTCCAAAATCCCTACTATCGAATATTGGGTTGTATAGATAGTCTATTCTAGAAGCGAATGAAGTGAATAATTAGTTGCAACAATTGTTGGAGCATGGTGTGATTCGACCAAGTACCTCACCTTGTGGGTCACCCATCATAATTTTTCCCAAGAAGGATGGGACTTCGAGAATGTATATCGATTACAAGGCATTGAACAAGATTACACTGAAGAATCAATACCCTCTGCTAAGGATTGATGATCTATTGGACCAGTTGCAACATGCCAAGTACATCACTAACTCAGATTTGAAATCAGGATATTACCAGGTATGAGTCAAAGAAGAAGATACTTGGAATATTTCCTTCAAGAAAAGGCATGTTTGTATGAGTGGTTAGTTATGTCATTATGTTTATGCAACACACCAACTACATTTATGAGACCAATGAACGATGTTTTACTCCCTTATCTAGATTCATTTGTTATTGTCTATTTGGATGATATACTAGTTTATAGTACTACCCAGGATCTCACATATTATGCAAGTGTTAGAGACTCTAAATAATCACCAACTGCTGGCCAATCTAAAAAAATGTGATTTTTCTCAACAATATTCGGTGTATTTGGGGTTTTTGATCCGTGGAGGGGATCTTGAGATAGATCCTGCAAATATGGAGGCCATAATTAAATGACATGTTCCTACAAATGTCACTAAAGTTAGGAGTTTTCTTGGGGGAACAAAATACTTTAGGAAGTTCATAGCTTCATTTTCAGTGGTAGCTACACCACTCTACACCATAACAGCCAGTGGTAAGAGTTTCCAGTTGGGGAAGAATCAACATCAGGCCTTCAATGATTTGAAAAGAAAGATCAGGCAAGCACCAATTCTCACACTACAAAACTTAAAAGTGGAGACACATGCAAGTGGGTATGCCATGGGAGTAGTCTTGATGCAGAGAGGAAGGCCTACCTATTATCATTATGAAGTATTTCATGGGGAAATTATCACCTACCCAACCTATGACAAGGAGATCTATGCCTCGGTTCAAAATGTCAAAAAGTGGAAGCACTATATTATGGGAAAGGAGACCATCATTCACACATATCACTACCCACTACAGTATTTGCAGGCCCAGAGTAAGCTACAACAAACTAGGCATTGCAAGTGGATGGGGTTTTTCAACAATATCATTTGGTCATAAAGTATAAGAAAGGTATCACAAATAAGTTGGAAAACATGATTTCATGGCCGCCCACATCCAATATTACAACTTTGAGAACTCTGATGCACACAGAGCCTTTTACCCATGATGCATACATAAAAGATGAGGACTTCAAGGAGGTATTTCAACAACTACATGTCCAAATTCATATAGAACAACCTGAAAGAAAAGGTTGACTATCATTTCAAAAATGATATAATCTACAAGATTGACAATGTTTTTGTTCCTAAAGGTGAACAATTGCAGCTTATCAGAGAGGCTCACACCTCCAAGGTTGCAAGACATTTTGGTGTTCGAAAGATAATTGTCAACTTACAGAGGTATGTGTATTGGCCCATAATGCAAGAAGATGTAGCACAGTATATTAGATGATGTATTCTTTGTCGTACTAACAAGACCAACAATAGGAAGAAAGGTCTATATCATCCCTTACCTGTACCCACTTGACCTTGGGAAATAATTTCCATGGATTTTGTGGGAAGTTTACCAACAACCAGAAAGGGGCATGACTATTTGTTTGTGGTAGTTGATAGGTTCAACAAAATGTGCCTTCTCATTCCTTGTAAAAATACCATCAAGGGACATGAACCAACAAATTTGTTCTTTGAGTTTGGGTGCACTTTGGGATACTAAGAAGCATCATCTCAGATATGGATACCATATTTATCAGTGCATTTTGGACTACATTGTGGGAGAAAATGAACACTAAGTTTAAGATATCTACAACATTCCATCCATAGACATATGGGAAGATGAAGTATTCAATAGGACTTTGATGCAACTTTTGAGGGGTTACAATTAGAAGAATTTGAAGACCTGAGATGAAAATATGATCTATATACATCACTCTTATAATAGAGTCGTCCACAATTCTACTGGTAAGTCACCTTTTGAAACTTGCTTTGGATATTTCAACCTTCACCCATAGATAATGTATATGGGAAGCAAGGAGGAGTGAGGGAGGACCTCACAGGATATACATTAAAAGTAGAAAAAATTGTTGAGAATATCGGGAAGATCCATTTGCTAGTAAAAGAGACATTGATGAAGTCACATGAAAAGTTCAAGGCTCAACATGACCATCATAGAAAAGAGAGAACATTTAGAGTTGGAGACAAAGTATGGTTACAACTCAATAAGAAAAGGCTACATGGTCATGGTAAGAAGATCAAGGATCTACGGTATGGTCCTTTTGAGGTATTGGAAAAGGTGGGAGATAATTCCTACAGACTCAATATGCCCCCATACATGTGCATTTACTAAGTAGTGAATGTGGAGAATCTCAAACTCTATGAGCCTTCCAAGTTGGATTAGGAGGAGGAGTAGGTCCTAACTTCCATATAGGACTTAGAACTAGATGCTCAAGCAGAGTTAACAGAGGACACAGTTTTTCAAAAGTGGTCCAAAACTATAAGACAGGGGCAACATGACCTTTGGCAGATTTGGTTGAAAGGACAACTTCCAGGAAAAACAAAATGGTACCCAAGGAGAAGGTAGAGGAAAATACTCCTCACCTCATTCAATAAATCTTTTGGGGACCAAAATCCTCCCTAAATGGGGAGGTATGATCTAAATTGGATCATTATATTATTTTTCATCTATCTCGATGCTTTCAGAGTGGAAATAATTGTAGGAATCAACTTGCAAGGTCATTTTAGTGGCAGGTCCTAGTTTGGAAAATTGGGGTCTGAAACCTTTTAGAGCCATTTTTAGGCATTAAACAACATTTTTGGGTCTTGGTGTTCGGATTTTTTGAACACTCCCTTGACGGTTTTCTAAACTTCGATACATTTCCAATGATGTAGATCGTGTGTCAATTAGAGTTTGTATGAAAAAGTTATGCCTCCCGCAAGTTGACCTATTGTGTTGACCACCATGATACAAGAGGATGCCACATCAACCCCCGTTACTCATGCATATGGGGTTAGCCACGTATGTAATTTCAAGAATATTCCAGAAATTCCAAAACCCTATCACAATTGAAGGTTGGAGAATTAAAAAAAAACACCCCTAGAGGGCTATTGGGTTATGCTAAATACCAGGCCACTAAGAGGAGAAGGGGTTCCATTCTTTTGCATTGTATATTGTTCCATATGCGAACAAAACATCTAAGAGTGGTATTCTATGAGCATAACATAGGAGGAGATATTATGTATCATCCATGCAGGCCACAAGTCAAAAGTAACTCCACAGAGAGTGTCTCTTTCTTGGTACTTGCATAGTTTCTATACTAGATAAAAGAGAGAAAAGAAATCTCACCTTCTAGCTGGGTTTTCTCCCATATTGGGTTTCCCAGGTCATATCTTGTGTTTATTTGTGTATGGTGTGTGTATTTATTTATGTTCTTTAGTTTTCACATTTGAGCTATTTCATACGCTTTGTTTTAGAAGAAAACTAGTAATAAAAAGTTTGAGATCTAAAGGAAAAATAACCTTAATAGTAATGATTTTGGTTATTTATTAGATATGTTGTGACGAACCGTTCCAATGGAATATCCATGGTAGTTTACAGATCAAAAGGTCATGAGTTATTATTATTACACAGACTTATCATTGTCACGGCGTATCATTATTACATAATAATGACTATATTACATAACACTTGTCCTATAACTATTATTACACCATATTTAACTTGAGACTATTATGACATGATATTTATGTAGTATAATATGATAATAAATGTAATATACCTTGGGTATATTACATCCTATCTATTCATAGCAAATTGGGACTCCCTAATCCAAGCTTTACAAATTGTCAAGGATCAATATGTGACGTAGATCACTTTCAGTGAGTGAAATATCGGTCATTGTGGTAGCTTTGTGATCCAAGCTCCCCACCTCCTCAAATTTGTGTGAATCGTCCTTAATTGTAGATCTAATCTCATGAGAGCAATTTGAGTGTTTAGTTGCATATTAAGAGCCCAACTTCCCCACAAATGAACATGATTTGTTGATCCTCCATTGGTGGGTGAAACCTCGATCGTTCATGCAGAAGGGGATTTTGTTAAGGTACAATCATGTCTGGACTATGAGCCAATTTCCTCCACATATCTCCTTTCTTGTGAGACCATTGATCTCCCTTTAGATCACAAAGATGCCTATTATTTAGTCTTTGTCCTAAAATCTCTTTTAGACTTTAGAAAAGGGAAAAAGATGAGAGCATAAGACAATGATGCATATTGTAGAGGCCTTTATGCCCATGGAGTTTGTGGAGACATTATGAGAAGGATTTTTATCAAGAAAAACAAGGGATTTGAAAAAAAAGTGGAAGTTATTATTCAATCGAAGGTGTAGAAAGCTGCTTTGGACATATCTTTGTATAATTTTGGGGTTCCCAAGGAAATTTTTAGGGTTGATGTCCTAGTGGAACAACACATTCCACAACTAATTATCTATTATGTGAGTAAGAGGGTTAGTACCTTAATTTATACCCCCATAAACATAAAAATCATGATATGCTAGAACTTATATGTTACAACTTAGAAAACTTCACAACCATTAGGACAAAGCAAATAAGGATAAAACAAACTAACTATAAATCCCATTTGACAAGTACAAACACGAAGAACATGTTGTCTGACAATGAGCCTACTATTCTATAACTAAAACCATTTCCCTCCCCTCTAAAGATGTGTTTCAAATAGTAAAAAACAAGGCATAATACAAACTTACCATATACCACATTTACATTTACATACGACCCCTCAAACCTTACCATATACCACATTTACATTTAGATACAGCCCAAAAGTGTTCATTATATAATTCCACTCTACCCAAACCAACATTTAACATGCAACAATACCACTACTACCTAAACAAGATAATAATAATAATAATAATAATAATAATAATAATAATAATAATAATAATAATAATCAAATTTTAAATTCACGTCAAACCAAAGTCTTGTAATATAAAAGGCACTATAACTTATCATTAAAAGAGTAAAAAAAGTTATAAAACCCAATAATTAACCTCTTTGATCCAATAAACACTTTTTTGTTTAAATTTTTTTGAAATAAACTTGAAATTAATTTGATCATTAAGATCATCCTCATACAATATTTACATTATTAAGAACATTCACGGATTTCCATTGCAAGAAACTTTCTTGCCACATTAATTGTTGGCTCCCAAATCTCTTGGAACATAAGTCAAAATGATCGATATCATTATACGCTATATTAGCGATACCAACCGAAGAAATAATCGATACATCTAAATAAAGACACCAGAACGTGGTAATCAATGAGCACTCATTGTATATAAATAAAGACACCAGAACGTGGTAATCAATCAGCATTCTGTATCTATATATATTGTTTAAATATTAGATTTTTTTGAAAAAATTCATAGGAATTTGGTTAAATAGATTTTGGTGATTTTGTGTTGTTTAAATTGCATTTTGAATGCACAAATGAATTCAGTATCCTGAAAAACCCTAAAACACTTAAATTATACAAATTGAATCATTCAAATCTGAAGTTTCAATAATTTTTTATTAGATTTCAGTAAAACTTTATTTAAAAATATACTCATAAAACTTTTATATACAGTTATTTTAATAATAATAATAATCATCCAAGACAGACACCAAATTAGTGTATGAGAACCGCTATATCCAAAAATTTGACTAATAAAACCTAAAAAAAATATACATACCCTACCCCTTTTTTTAACTTATATTGTTTCTCGACTAACCATATATACTTTACAATATATATATGAACCATACATAGATGTTGAACTATTCCTTACTCGTTCCTGTACCGAGGATACCGTTCTTACAACCAACTGTACAACCTGTGACACTGAGGATACCGCTCTTACAACTAGCTGTACAACCTGTGACAGGCAGTGTTTTATATGAACAGGTTGAATGATCATTAATCTCTGGGGAATGGGAAATAAATAAGAATGGTTGTTTCTGCAGTGTTTTGCAGCAGAAACAAAACATACAACTACAGTCTACGCCCCCCAATACAATAATAATATCTGGCAGGACAAATACAAATTATAATGATCCATCTCTTTACTGTTCCTGAACAGAACAGAAGCAGAAGCACCTTTCATTATTATCCAAGCAGATCCTGACCGACTGCAGATGTGATCACTATTTAATTTGCCTGTGCGTGTGCAGCGCCTAGCCGCCATGAAAGACCCTATAACACTTTGGGAATCAGAGCAGTGCAGGATTATCCAAAACTCGAAATTTCACCCGATCAAGTTCCGCAAGTGAGCTTCATCACATCTAGGCCAAAATCATTGAGAAAAAGCAATGCCCAAACATTGGCAGCATTGGCACTCATCATCTTGTGGAGAAAATCTCACTTCTAAGTATATTTTTTATTTCAAATGTCATTTTTACAATTTTTAAATTTTAGAAATTTATATATATTTTTTTTAAATTGTATTATTATTTAATTGCATTAGTTAGGATGGAGCAAAATCTGAATAAAATACCAAACTTTAACTCCCCAAAAGACCAAATTAATCAATGTTTAAATGAACTTCAAAACTTAATTAGGGAGCTTAGGAACACAAACGAGTCATCTTGTATTTCCTTGGTCACTTCACATCATCTTGTATTTCCTTGGTCACTTCACATGACACCATAGTTGCCATTTACCGGGTGGGATGGGTTGGTTGGTCTCCTAATGTCCAAATAAATAATAAAGACAAGAGGTGTAATGTCCAAATAAATAATAAAGACAAGAGGTGTAATGTCCAAATAAATAATAAAGACAAGAGGTGTAGGTTGCAGGTCCGATGGCAGTCCTGATCCGATTCATGAGGCCAGTGAGTCCTGGTTCGATAGGCAAGTCATGAGGCAAGGTTGCTGGTCTGTTAAGCCGCTCTTAGGTCAGGATATCCAATAGCTCTTAGGCCAGGTGGTTCATTAAGCCGCTCTTAGGCCAGGTGGTTCAACTTAATTAGGGAGCTTAGGAACACAAACGAGTCATCTTGTATTTCCTTGGTCACTTCACATGACACCATAGTTGCTTCGATTGGATGGCCAATTATTTGATATAACAGAATAGCTCTAGTATGAGAAAGTACTATTGAACTGGCATCTTTGAAGAAGAGGTAAAAAAATGGAACTTTAGAAAAGAGAGTATTGCTTCATTAACACTAGAACCAACCAACCTCTTAATCTAGGAAAGAAGCATCTTTGCATCAACTCGTGCACATTCTTGGTATGGAGAGACAATTGTATGGATCGATGGATTATGGAAATTGATAAACCTCCCTATAATAATAGGGAGGTTCCCTTGTATTTAATTTGGAGGTTCCCTTGTATTTAATTTGTAAATTATGGGATGAATTCATTTTGGGTCTCCAAATCAATTATTTTGAAATTAGAGAATTCCAAAGGTTGGTTTTGGCTCTACTCAGGATCAACCAACCTCTAGGTGTAACCCATTGAGAAGGATGTCATCCCCGACACATAATCTAGTTAAGGATAGCACATTTGTGGTAGTTGATGGACCTCTATAATTCCTATCTAAAGGGCCCATGAAGACATGTTTTTAGACTACTATGTACCTAAGAAATCACCTTTTTTACCATTCCTAATATTAAATATGGTTGTTTTGCAATTTATTTAATGAATAATTTTGAGTTTGAAATATGTTGAGTAACTCTTATATGTTTTTTTCTAAATTTCATGATAAAAAGTGTATTTGTAGCCTAACTTCTATAGATCAAACTAATCATGGATGAATGGAGATCTAAAAACATGGGGAAAATCAAAGAATCTTGTCACCATGTACCACCGTATTCGTTTCCAAGATATTAAAGAACTACTATCTTCAAACTCAGTCTTCAAGGATCTAGAAGACAATAAATGAAGATAAGGATTCTCAAGGAAGAAACGTTGGGGAGAGAATCCCCACAATCCCTCCTTGATTTTAGGACAGGGTCGAGCTTTCTATAAGTATAAATATACCTCAAGGATTATCCTTGAGGGGAGGAGGAAGTTGGATAGAAGATTGAAGTAGTGTATTTTTTCATTTTACTCAAAGATTTTCAAGGCTTGGGGATATGCTTCATGAATGTACTTGTTGTGATTAATCAATAAATATTTTTTCCTTCTCAATTCATTAGTCTAATTCATTAGTCTTTTCAGGTTCCTTATGCTACTTAGGTAGGGCCCACTTAAGAGGGCTCAAGAACCCTTCTATGGTTTCCTTTTTATGTTGTTGTGTTTTTAGCTTCATCTTTAATTTTTTTCATGTGATTAAATCAACACAACATTCTATTCATGGTTGTAGTGTAGCTTTGTTTCACATGCCAAATTATGTTTATAACTATAATTTCATTCTTCTTCCTACATATGTTGTTACATTTTTATATGATATAATTAGTGTTATGATCCAAATCCTTACAAATACCATAAAATAACAGAAGTACACAACATGTACATAATGTCAACGTGGAGCACAACTCCAAATGATCCAAATGCTTACAAATATCATAAAATAATAGAAGTACACACCATGTACAAAAAGACAACGTAGAGCACAACTCCAATATAGATAAGTTACACAATAATTGTTTAAAGAATAGGGGAACCCCCTCCAAATAACCAAATATCTTTCATACTTCACAATTCCCATGTCAATAATGAATACATGATCTCTTATATATAGCTATTCACAGTTGCACACGAAGCCTCTTATCACTAGGTCGACCCTATTACATATGTATTTACACAATACATGTACATTTAGGCCCATATATGCCCCCTCTTAGGGTCATATAATATACATTTAGTCATATATATGCCCCCCCTTGGGTCATAACATAATACTCCCCTTCAAAAAGCTTTGTCCTCAAAGCTTTGCATTTAATGGCTTCACATGTGATTCATTAAGGGATTGTATCTTAGATAGATATGATACCAAATGTTATGATCCAAATTCTTACAAATATCATAAAATAATAGAAGTCCACACCATGTACAAAATGTCAATGTGGAGCACAACTCCAATATAGATACGTTACATAATAAATCCTTAAAGAATAGGGGAACCCCCTCCAAATAACCAAATACCTTTCATACTTCACAATTCCCACATCAATAATGAATACATGATCTCTTATATATAACTATTCACACTTTCACATGAGGCCCCTTTATCACTAGGGCAACCCTTGATCCATATTTATGCAGGAACACAATGAAATACATAAATACACATAAACACAAAGATGCAGCGAAAGTAAAACTTGATTTCATTAACAACAAATGACTGAAATATGCTTACATATAGAATGGAAATAAAATAGCTTAGGCGTTGGTAGCTTATCTCTGAGAAGAGATGTGGTGGCTACTGGCCTATTAAATATGTGTTACAATGAGGCGCAAAGGCCTATATATTATTGAGAAACAATGGAAAATCCTAAACATCCAAAAACCTAACCCTAGGAAATGAAACGCCAAAATATGGGCCCCGTCGAGGTAAATTGGTACATCAATTTCCCAGGGTCGTAACTTTGGCATACTATCTATGTTTGACGCACATGATACATCGTTAGAAAGATCTATTCGAGGAATAAACTGCTGACAACAAATATCGAGTCCGGAGAAGACTCTTTTTTGTTGGAGCATTGATGCCAGAAAACGTCGTTTAGGGCCTCAAAACGGCTCCGGAAGTTCAGGACTCGAAAAAATGCTAAAAATAGTAAATTGTGCTACAATTAAGGAAACTGAAAAAATGAAAGAAACAATGGTGTGGTTCCACGTGGAATAGGCAGGTGGCCACCAATATCCACCTGGATCATTCCTCCCCCAATAGGAAGAAATGGTCCCCATTGCGTTGAGTTCCTCCATGAGATGAGGAAACTTCTACTGAACTTGGTCCCTGGTGAGCTACTTTCCCTAGTGAAGGAGTTGGTCTGCTTTGACAACTCGATATAGATGGATCCTCTGCTGGTGGGTGTTCTTGATCTGTGTGTCCATAATCTGATCAGTTGTGGCTTGTTCCATGCAATCTGGGTTTAACTTTGTTGGTGTGAGTTGTTCTGCCATGTTGGATGTGTCCAGTAGAGGTGGAAAGTAGGGCCGAAGGCGATCCACATTGAACACTGGGTGCAGACCAAGGAATGGTGGAATACTGAGCTCAAAGGCATTGTCCCCTACAACCTTGGTGATGGTGTATGGCCCATATCAGAGCGGGTGAATCTTGTGGTAGGGTATAGAAAGGCGCTCCTTTTGCAAATGTAGCCACACTTTATCGCCCACTTGGAAGTTGTGTGGCACCCGATGTTGATCATGTCACTGCTTGTACTTAGCATTGGCTTTGTCCAAGATGTCATGAACCTATTGGCGAATGTGCTAAATGCACTCAATGAATTTGTTTTTCTTGTCAACCTCAGATTGGACATGGGATGAATCTACCTGAGTAGTCACAAATGGCATGGCTACGTCAATGGGACATAGTGGTTGGAATCCCAAGCCCACCTGAAAGGGGTTGTGGTTGGTTGAGCTATGGAGAGCCTGGTTGCAGTTGTGTTGTACACAGGGGAGGCTCTCATCCCATGTGCGTGGATGCTTTGAGTTTTACATGCACAGAATGTGTACAATCATTCAGTTGACAACCTCTGTCTGGCCATCAGTTTGCGGATAGAAAGTTGTGGACTTGGTGAGCTTGGTGTCCAACATCGACCAAAGGCTCGAACAAAATGTACCGAGAAACCTGTTGTCCCAATCTTAGATGATAGACTGTGGGATCCCAAAGTGTACCCACACTTGTTCAAAGAAGAGTTTAACAATGGCTTCTGTTGTGATATTCTTCTTGCAGGCCATCATAATGGACATCTTCGAGAATTTGTTGATGACCAAAAAAACACAGTCATTTCCATGCTTAGTAGAAGAAAGGGATGACATGTAATCCATGGAGATGGATTCCCAAGGTCGACTAGGGGTAGGCAGCAGAGTATAGAGGCCTTGCTTCTTGATGGTCGGTTTGGAAATGACGCAAGCAGTGCAAGACTTGATGTACTTCCCGACATCCTGCCGAAGGTTTGGCCAATAGAAATACTTTTGCAGTACTGCCACTGTTTTCTCGACCCCAAAATTCCCAACGACCCGACTATAGTGCACATCCCAAATCATCTTGGCACGCTCGCTTGAAGGAACACAAAGGTGTCCCAGGTGACATAGTAGGGCATCCTGGAGGTGAAAATTAGGAACTTTCTTACCCTCCAAGAGCTTATTGTATGTGTGGCCAAATTCTGGATCACTTTTGTAGAGAAATGACAAATCAGAAGTCTCGTTCCCACAAGAGTTGAGCACCGTGGTAAGCGTTGTGATAGGTGGTTGGTTGAGGCAGTCTGCAACATTATTGGTGCTTCCTTTCTTGTACTTAATGTTCAAATGAAACTGTTGCAGGTATGTGGACCACTTCTAATGGCGATCGTTATGCAACTTCCCTCGTGTCTATGTGAACTGCAAGGGTTAGTGGTCTGTGTGGATGACTGTTTCCTTTCCCAAAATGTAATGCTTCCATTTTCAGCAAGGTTGCAAAATGGAATACATATCTTTGTCATAAGTGGGATACTTTCGGATTGTGTCGGAAAGTGTCTCACTGAGATATGCCACTGGATGCCCATGTTGAGGAAGGACTGCCCCAATAGCATAGTCAAAGGCATCTGTCTCGATCTCAAATGGTTGTTGCAAGTCTAGTAATGTGAGCATTGGTGCAGAGTAGAGGCAATGCTTCAAATATTTGAATGCCTTCTGTTGAGATTCATACCAAAATAATTTTTCTTTCACTCCTCCCTTGGTGACTTGAATCAAGGGCCAAGTGATATGAGAGAATCCCAACACGAACCTGCGGTAGAAATTGGCAAGACCCAAAAATCTGTAGAGCTTGTTAGGGTGGTTGGGGCTGGACAATCCCGAATGACTTGGTCTTGGTTGGATCCACATGCACCCCCGCTCATCAATAATTTTCCCCAGATATTGAACCTGGGTCATGCCAAAAGTGCACTTCTCCAAATTGGCACAAAACTTGTGTTGCCTTAGTGTTTGGAGGACTTGTCGGATGTGGTGGAGGAGCTCTTCCCAAGTATGGCTGAAGATCATAATGTAATCTAAGTACACCACTACAAATGAGTTTGTGAATGGTTGCAAGATGTCGTTCATTAGTCTCATGAAGGTTGCAGGGGTATTCGTCAACCCGAAAGCCATGACCAACCATTCAAAAAGGCCCTCCTTGGATTTGAAGGCAATCTTCCACACGTCAAAGGGTTCGATTGGTACCTAGTGATACCCAGACTTCAAGTCAATATTGCTGAAATATTTTTCTCCCTTGAGTTGGTCCAGAAGGTCATCAATCTGTGGGAGCGGGTACCTATTCTAGACAATGATCTTGTTTAGTGCCCGATAGTCAATGCAGAGTCTCCAAATCCCATCCTTCTTCTGCACCAGCACGATCGAGCTCCCACAGGGTGATGAACTTGGCCGGATGTGACCTTTCTGCAACAACTCCTGAATCTGCCTCTTGATTTTTTCATTCTCCAGAACATAGCACCGATAGATTGGTCCATTGGGCAGTGACGAACCTGGGGTCAGATCGATGGGGTGCTTGACCTAGCAGTGTAGAGGCACCCCTACGGGGGTGGTGAAGATGTACTTGTACTCCTCCATGACCTTATCCATCTGTTAATGTCTTGCAGAGGGGCCCTATCTGGAGGTTGTGGCCACAATCTTCTTCATTCCCTGAGGGCAGATCATCAAGAAAACAAATTTCCTAGTTTTGGTAATGAGCTTATTGCATTGTTTTTCAGTAACCAAAGAGATGGTTGTAGGTGGTGCTATTTCCAGTATCTTGTACAACTTATTGCCCAAAGTAATAATAACTACGTGAGGCCTAGAATCATACACAACATGTCACTTCCACAAGTATGGTTGTCCTAATAATACATCAGAAACATCAAGAGGAGCAATGCCACATAATACCTCATCTATGAATGGCTTGATGTTGTAGGGAAGGCAACATTGTTGGCTGACACGGAGGTCCCATCCTTGGTGCAACCACCCGATGGTGTATGGTTGTGGGTGTGTTGTGGTCAACAAGCCCATCCGTTTCACGACCTCTACTGAGATGAGGTTCTTCTGGCACCCGCTGTCGACAATGAACTGCAACGGGGAACCCTTTACCCACATTTGGGAATGGAAGAGGCACTCCGCCTTCTCTGGATATTTTGGTTCCTTCTTCTGGATCTTTGTGGTGGCAATGGTGGCGTTGGGCTCCGCATCGATAATCTGCTTCCCCCTGTCATTCCCCTTGTCAAGTTATGATTCAGAGTCAGAGCCTTCATCCGATTCAGAACCCTTCAACTCAACTACCAGTGACTTCTTGGCCTGAAACTCACTTGTGTTGTGAGCGGATATCTTATGGAACTCATAGCACTTCCCCATGTCCTTTTTTGGCTTCGTGGTGTTGTTCTTTTCTTATGGCTTTGGCAAGTTTTCCTGGGTCGCCCCGCCTTTGCTTGGTCCTTTGTTCGACGGTTTTGGGGTACCTTTCCCTTTATTATGATTCACAGACCCAAAGTCTTGCTTCTTCTGTTTGAAATTATGCTCAATATTGGCAACATACCGATATGCCACACCAAGCGAGGAGATCTCGAGGAACTCCATTTCCACTTGAATGTATCTATGAAGACAACTATGTTGAAATTACTAAGACAACTGAGAGGGGGGGGGGTGAATCAATTGTTACTGTGCTTAAACAATTTTAAGTCTATTAAACCATTTTTAATCTTTCATCAAGTGACCATCAATATTATACATCATATGAACAAATAAATAATGAGCATCAATCACACATAAGATATACACAGAGACACATTTTCACGAGGAAACCCATAAAGGGAGAAAACCTCTTCTTCTTCAAAACGATAGGCAGTCTTTTAAGTTGTGTACATCATCTATGTTTGAGTACCAACTCAAAGTGAGGCTACTACCTCTATTTTACAATATTCAACTTGTTGAGAGCACCAACTCTCTGGTTTTTCTAGCACCCACTAGAAGGAAGCACCAACTCCCTAAATATTCCAGCACCAACTAGATTTATACAAGCACCAACTTGTATACAGAAAACTCTGTGTTTTCCTGAGCACCACCCTGCCACCCTGTTTTTCTAGGCACAATTAGATGGAAGATAAAACTTCCAATATTCAAGCACCAACTTGAATATTACAGGAACACAGTCCTCCCTAGAACCACCCTTCCTCCCTGATTATGCATAATTGATTGACAAACAAACAATACAACTATTTCAATTCTTACCCCTTCTTCACTATTCTGCAATTCTTCTCTAGTTCAAAAACTGTTCTGCAGTTCTGCTCTGCTACATGCTATTATGCTATTTTGCTCTTGCTTTTTTCTGTTCGGTGATTGTTACTCATCTCTACGTTTTATCTCATGCTTTTCATTCTTTCGTTTTACCCTTCTTACAATTCATCTCATTTTTTCGGTTAGAACAACCAACCTTACACAGTCGTTCAATCTTGCCTTTTATACTCATTAGCCTCATCAGTTACACCTCAAATCTCCTTGGGAAAAGACAAAAACTTCTCAGCAACTGTATCACCAACCGATAAATAACCATGATTTGAGTTTATAACTGAATTGTAACTGAACTTATTAATCATGAAAATAAACGATGACCCTTCGATCATATTCCTGATTAACCTGCATCATTGGATTACTAATGATGGATCTTGTGCCTACTCCATATTACCACTGGTTGTAACCACAGGCCTAATCAGAATGCCTTTTGCATTTCACATTTCGGCAATCCTGTGTCGAAGGGTCTCGACACTCCAAGTTGCGATCATCGAAAAAGAGCTTAGCTCCGCTAGCTCCACCTTCTCATATGATCACCGACGGTGACCACAACCTACACAAAAAGGAGTTTTCACATTTCGCATTTCGGCAATCCAGAGGTGAAGAGTATTGACTCTTCATGTTGTGATCTCTGAAAAGGGGCTTAGCTCCACTAGCTCTTCCCTCTCACATGACCACTGGCGGTGACCAAGTGCTTATCCACAAAGCGCTTCGTAGTTCACAAATTCAAGAATCCTATGGTGAAGAATCTCGACTCTTCATGTTGCAATCGCCGAAATGGAGCTTAGCTCCGCTACTTCCTTCCCCTTACGTGACCACCGACGGTGACCACAGAGTGCGCCAAAAGGTGCTTCGCGATTTCGTATTTCAGAATTCTTGCCGTGAGTGTCCTTGACACCTCAAACTCTCGATGTCCGAAACTTCTAAATGGAGTCAGATCAACGGTCCACAATCTTGATGATTCGACGGTCCAGATCTTTTCGTGATCTCACATATCGCTAGTTATTGCCATGAGTTTCTTCCTTGAATCCTCCAACTCCCGATATCCGAAACTCCGAAACCAAACCTTTGTCGTGCTCTGATCTATCACCACATGTCCCTCTTGGATCAACGATCCCGATCTTATCGTGATTTCGCATATCGCGAGTTGGAAGGTTAGAGAACTTCCTTCCTTTGACTTTCTAGTCAGCAAAATGTTAATCCCTCGCCATGTGTACTCCTCGATGATGGACGACCCTCCTGCTTTCGGGACTTTGTAAGACTGCTTCATATTGTACTTAAAGATCATGCTCCTTCTTCTGGATCCAACGATGGTCATTCCTCACGCTCAGATCCAATGTCTGAGATTTTTTCTCCTCTTTTATGCGTTCCTCCTATTTGTATTCAGATCTGATGGTCATCGGGAATTCGGGATGGGTGATCCAACGATCACTATCGCTCCTCACTGTTGATCTTTCCATTTCCATGTCATCATCGCTCTGCTGAACGTGCTGATCTTTTCCATCAATGACAAAACACGCATACTCTACCTCTGTCTGAAAACATGCCAACAATATCCCCCTTTGGCATTGATGGCAACCCCTTCAAGAAGATGAAGCTTTACCACTGTATTGAAATTACCACACTTTCTCCCCCTTTGACATCAATGTCAAAGAAAAAACAAGCTCCCCCTGAGCTATTGCAGTACATCTCGAAGGTATCAGATATGTGACAAGCATATACTCCCCCTGTGTTGTTGCAGTATTCTTCGGAGGTATTAGAGATTCAACCAACACAAAATCCCCCAGACAGGATGGACCCTCTTAATTTGGTAGTGATATCACGCCCAACTTCTGGCAAAGATATCCAAAAGGAGTCGTTGCTAACGGTTTAGTAAAGATATCATCTATCTGTTCTGTGGAAGGAATATAATTCAGCTGAACGACTCTGTTTGTAACTTGTTCTCTAAGAAAATGGTATTTTATTGGGATATGCTTAGTCTTGAAATGAAGAACAGGATTCTTGGAGACACCAATGGCACTAGTATTATCACAGTGAATTGTAATCAGATCAGTATAATTTAGCTTCAAATCTATAAGAGTTTGAATCATCCATAAAATCCGAGTGCAACAAGTAGCAGCAGCAATGTACTTTGCCTCTATATTTGATAAGGAAATAGATCCCTGATTCTTACTAATCCATGCTACCAATGAGTCACCCAGGAAGAATGCACCTCCACTGGTGCTCTTTCTCTCATCCACACAATTTGCCCAATCTGCATCTGGATAAGCAGTTAACTGAAAATTCTGATTTCTTCAAGTATTTGAATATTCTGATTGTTTCCTTCAAGTATTTGAATATTCTTGTGACAGCTACCAAATGACTTTGTTTAGGAGCATACTAATAACGACCTACCATTCCAACAACTTGCATTATATCAGGACAGGATGTTGTGATGTACAGAAGACTTCCTATCATAGAGTGATATGTCCTTTGATCAACATCAGGTGAAATATCATCTTTACTAAGCTTGCAACCAACCACCATAGGTGTACTAATAGGAGAGGAATCCTCCATCTGAAATTTCTTCAACATCTCTTTCAAATATTTTTCTTGAGAGATAAAAA
>ML785975.1:536656-553187 GCA_009831015.1 Picea engelmannii
AAACAAAGATGCATAAAAACAAACGGATCCCCGATCCGAGAATAGTCTTGGAATCAAGTTTTAAAACGTATTTCACATCTTCGTGACACGTAGTGTCACGAAGTGTGAACAATGAAGAATCACGACCCAGTCCTATCATTATGCCTTCAAGCACCCTATGGCGATGACTCCAGCTATCCTGCAAATCTTTCTATCTCTCATTCGAACCATAACGCACACCATAACACACAGATCTCGAGCGGCTCCATTGGTACCTCCACGGGTACGAGTTGGTACCTGGTACCGATATCCTGTTCCAAATATAGAAGTGGTACCTAACCCAAGCGATATTAGTTCCAAAACCAATTTAAAGCATTAAAGTGCATAAAAATAGCTTGAAATGCAAAGATACCTTAGGTAACCCCATTGAATGGTCGGGAGATGTAAATTATGTCAAAACACGGCCAAAAAGGTGGTACTGGTATATAAATGGAGATCTGTGGCATATAATGTGGGCAAAAACATGATCAAAACCGGGGACCAACAAATCTATCACTAGTCTAACTAGAAGAAGACTCATAATCAAACTCTAACTAATATCTAGTCAAGTGACACTCATTAAATGAGAATTCGGGGAATGTCAGGGAATTTGGATTTGAAAATAAAATAAAATTTGGTAATTACCTCTGTAACTTGGGGAGAGTATGACGTGTGTAGGTTAATAATCATAATTAATTTAAATTAAAAGTTAAATATTTGTACATGAGGACAGGTGTCGGCAATGAAAATTTCTATAAAACAAATGATGTAGAAGGGAAAAGGGGATCGAACCTTTTCAACACTCTTATGCTGACAAATTTTGATTTGATTGTGTTTTACTTGTTAGAGTTGAGACTCCAAGCTTGTGAAAAGAGTGGAAGCTCTTCCTTGCGAGGGAATATTGGAAGCTATTGTGTTCTTGTTTTTGTGCTTGGCCCCTTTGCAGCTCGGGGGACTAACAGAGAAGAAGAGTACCTCTAGCATTGTTTGGTAAGTACCGGTGAAGTCTCTATGATTAGCAAGAGAAAGTAAGAAAGGAGAAAAATACTTTGAAGGGCATCTTCATTACACAACCTTTGTTGGTCTCGGTAATTTTATATTCTTTATTTATTTGTAGTATGAGGATATTGGTTTGTTAGATTTGGTATGGCCACTGTAGAATCAATAGAAAGTCTTAATGCCAATTTGTTACAATAACTGTCAACCAAATAATAGCTACGGTGCTTACAATTCTCAAATTTTCGTTGTAATTTTGAGCATTTCTGAACTCTATTTCCAGGTGGCATGATCCTCCTGTAAAACTCAATGACATTGTGTATGGTCTATGTTTAAAAAAAAAGTTGTATTTCATTCCATATTTGAATTTCTTATGATCGATGCTTTTAGTTGAGATTATTTTAAAGAAATTGAATAGTGTAATGTTCCCTGGTAAATTAAGGAAATAAATTCCTAATTTTGTATCGTGAGTTATCTATTGAATTTCATTTAAATCCTAATTCAATTCATATGATGGTACCTCTGTCGAATTGTATTCTAGATTTGAAATCTCGTATCATGAATTTCTTGTTAAATCTTAGGACAATTCAATTTTGTTGTATGGAGGATCCCCGTTGAAGTTTGTTTAAATATGAACTTACCTCGTGGATTCTCTGTTGAATTCGTTGATAAATCTGAATTTATTAGTAGCGTGGAGTCTCTGTTTAAATCCAAATTGGGGGAAATTCGTAAGGCCCTTGTTAAGATGTGAATCTAATAATTTGAGAACCTGTTGGTTCCCTCTCTTTTTATTTTTATTTTCTAGAGTTTGACTTGCATTTTAACCATAGGTGTTATCCCTTTTACCTTGAAAGTTATGCATGTGAACACAAGATAGAACCTAGCGCTGAACCAAAAAGGCGTTATTCGAAGCTTCGAGACTTCGACGCTCTAAAGGTTTCTTCCATTACAACACTCCCATTCACCCGATATGCTACCGACCAAACTCGGTCTTAATTTGAGGTTAAATACCATATGTGGGTTCTACCCTACCTTCCACCTTCCTTCGTCATTGGTTATGACTTTAATCATATGGATGATAGGATTCCTCCTTACATGGGAATCTACAATGGAGATCCACTCCAGAACTCTAGGCTTCAAAGTTGCTCTGCACCTTTCCACTTTGAGCTAATACACCCAAATCATCGAACTCCTGAAGAGTTCAGGGACAATGGTTCAAACTCTTCATACAACCAATGACCGTGATCAATTTCAGAAATCCAGGCTTCGAGGATTCTTGATCCTGATCACTCCCAGACTCCTAAACAATCAAACGTCAAATTGGAGAAAGGCGTAGATCTACAGTCCAAGTTCACCATAAACAAACGGTCAGGATTGACTACGGGCTTTGGGACTTTCCACACCCAACAAAATTTCACCCACAACCTTCTTGATAGCCGAACTCCAAATACTAGGAATCTAAGGACACATGTACTCAACAACTAACGGTCATAATTTATTCTGAACTTTGGAGATTCAGGGTTTCTTAGTCTTTAACTGCCACAAATATTTTTGTCGAAGTGTCGATCTACCAAACTTCCAAATGACGAAGCCTACGAGATCGAATAGTCCTCGTTCAATCACTAGATACATGATTGTTTTTTACTCCGAGACTTCGAAGCTTCAGAGTTTATTATCCCTTAGTCATTTATGACGCAAATTTGCATAATCACCAAAATCCTTGTGGATTCAAAGGGTCGCATGTGCCAACCAATCTATGGTGTAGATTCACTCTATGACTTCGAGATTTGGGGCTCAGTTAACAAAAACAACTCTAATCTATCAAAGTGGCGATGTCCGAAAGACTCAGGGATTAATGAGTGAGATCCTCCTATAAAATCTAACTATTGTGGGGATTTTGACTCCTCACGAGCCGATCTCATCCACCATTTCTTAAACACGTAATTTTACGCTCCTTGAGTCCCCTCTTGAACCATGTGCACACTTTTTCTCCTGCAATTTGTCACTTATTTGAAGTAAACTTGAGCGCTCACTTGTGCTTCCCTCCTTAGCTCTGAACTGTAAAATGTCGTTTGTGTACTTTGTGCCTACTCTGTGTAAATTTACTCTATCTCTCTTGAGCTTCTCTATTCAGAAGTTTAAGGACTTCTCCCGAGTCCCGCCTTGAGTGGTCTCTGTGCACACCATGCGTTGTTTCTCCTAAGCTTTGGGCCTTCTAGGGGCCCATCTAAACACTTCTAGAGTTGGAACTGGGCATACTTGCACTGTGACACTCAAAAGAGAAACTTTGGATCCTAAAATAAAATCTCAACTCATTCTCAAAACAAACAAACAAACAGGTGCATAATTGCTTCATCAGAGTGTCTTTTTAGTTCAGAAACTACATAGTACACTTACAGTTCCTCTCAATGTTTGAGAGCTTTTATGTTCTCTTCATTTCTCCTTCAAAAGTATATATATATATATATATATATATATATATATATATTTATATATATATATAATGCTAACTCATAGTATATACTAACTTAGTTTATACAATGGAGGATTGTTACAATACTAAATAGTGACTAATGATTTCATTTCATTGAGGGGAGATATTTTTGTTTAAATGGTGTGTGACAATTATATGATATATTTATGAAGAGATGGAATATTATCTAGATGATGGTTAATTATTGTTATTGTAAC
This sequence comes from Picea engelmannii, assembly GCA_009831015.1. NCBI lineage: Eukaryota > Viridiplantae > Streptophyta > Pinopsida > Pinales > Pinaceae > Picea > Picea engelmannii. The sequence goes on from ML785975.1 coordinate 540,362, forward strand.
CTTTTAGGGAAGGAAAACTTGTCTAGTATTTGAGGAAATGAATAGTTAAATTTATGTTATGATTAAGTACTTTACTATTATTTTAATACTGAGTCTAGATTTGAGTTTGGGTATGGGAATTAAATGCTTCCTTGTTCATCAGAACAGTCGTCAGTCTTGAAAACTTAAATGGTCAAAATAAATCAGATGAATCCAGGACTTGAGAGTTGATTATGTGTCTTAGAGGTCCTAACCTTGTAGGTAAGGTAGATGGGTAGATATCCTGGATGGAATTGTGTTATGATTTAATCTGTTAGTAGTAATGATGTTGTATAATGAAACTTGCAGTATGGGATGTAATGAGAAATGAATTGTAATATTGAAGTATGTTAATATTGAGTAACTTTTGTTCTTTAATATTTTAAAATTAAAATAAAATTGTACCACTATTGTACCCACTTACTTTTATGTCATAACATAAGGGTTGTTACATATGGTATTAGAGCGAGTTCAACCCTATGATATTGGACTATTACGCCTTCCACTGTGCTAACTGAATGATTAAAATTAATATCCTAATTAATTTTTGAAATTGTACAAGCAAGTAATCATGGTTAAAGGAAGAAGGGGAGGTAGACGTTGTGGTGTTGGAGGAAGGGGTGTGACACCTTCGATAGTACCCACGCAAGAGGAGTCTAACCCCCAGGGAGAAGAATTGACCACTAAGCAAGAGAAAGTTGTTGTGGGATATGTGGTAGGTATGATAAGATCCTTTCATAGGATGCCATAGGTGTTTATCAATCGCCTAGATATAGACGAGAGTAGAGCATCTATGCCAAATGAGGGTTCACAACGCGTCCCAACTAGTAGTAGGAGTATACACTGAGAACTTGAGAAGGTGAAATTTCTCGAGTTCTAGGGTACCCTGGATGTCTTAGTTGTTGAGGCATGGTTGGGGAACATGGTGATGTGCTTCGCACTTTGTGATTACACCTCCAACATGAAATTTCACATGGTGGTCTTTCAGTTGAAAGGGAGTGCTCTTCTCTGGTGGAAGATGTTCATTCATCAACTAAACCTGGTCATCACAGGCGTTCCATGGGATTTGTTCGAAGAACGGTTCCAAAAGGGGTATCGAGCGACAACTTAATGAGTTCAACGCCTTACGACAAGGTGGTCATATGGTGTCAAGGCATGAGTCCATATTCATGGAGCTACTTAGATATGCTCCACATATGAACACAAAGAAGTTGAAGGCCAACAAGTTTTTGTTTGGCCTTAACTTCAACATCCGTGTGAATGTGAGGATATTAATGCCTCAGACATTGCACGATGCAGTTCATAAGGACCTCATATTTGAGGAAGAGTTGAATGGAAGGGGTCAGGGAAAGACTCATTCTAGATCGACTGGACAAACGACATCAGGAGAGAAACAACATCACACACCGACCAAACACACCTCAGGGCATCGAGATACACTCAGAGGACCTATGTTCTTGACACTCTGACGACAGACTACTCAGAAGAGGAATCCTTATAGAGGACCAAAGAAACAATGTCGTTCACAACAACAACATTTTAGGCTTGTTCAACAGAACATACTAGGATCACAGACTGCTAGGATAACAACTTCTACTTTGGGGACTAGGAGAACTCAACCGAAGATTGGATGTTGGATGTGTGGAGAAGCATAGGAGAACTCAACCGAAGAGGGAAGCTGGAACATCAGGACCCACTACAGTTGGGGATTTCGGCAAGGACCATAGGATACATGTGGTGGTGAACAAACGTTAGGCCGAGCACTAGTCCATTGTTCTCGAGACATCAAGTACAATCGATAACCAAACTTTAGCATTATGGTAGATCTAGGTGCTATAGACAGATTTATATCTAGTGCACTGATAAAGAGAATTAAGATAAAGTAACTTGATTAGGATGAGTTCAGATACGTAGAAATGGTATCATGTTCCAAACAAAAGGTTGGAGCAAAGGTTACAGACTATAGCATTAACTTGGGTGATTTTGTAACGAAGGCCAACCTATATGTCACCATATTTGAGTATTATGACATAGTGATTGGTATGGATTGGTTGGAATCCCATCATGCGATAGTTAATGTAAAACGAAACGATTGAGTTTGACAGATGATTTGGGAAAAAATATAGTGATTGTAAGAAGAAACCAGGGAGTGTCCTTGACTTTTATTTCTTCCCTACAACTACAAAATAGTATGTGCAAAGGATGCAAGCTATATACAATCTTAGTTCTAAATGAAAAGGGCGATGCAAAAGGATTAGAAAAACTTCTTGTAGTACAAGATTTTGCCGACGTATTTCCATAAGAGTTATCGAGTTTACGATGTGAAAAAATGTTCGAGTTTACAATAAACTTGAAACCTGGAATTGAACCTATTGCAAGAAATCCATACTGGATGTCGACACCTCAATTATAGTAGTTAAAAATGCAATTGAAGGAATTGTTGGATTTGGGACTTATATGTCCAAGTGTGTTGGCTTGTGGTGCACCAGTGATTTTCTTGAGAAAGAAGGATGGATTGTGAAGACTTTGTATTGACTATCTTCAATTGAACAAAGAGACGATCAAGAACCAATATCCCTTGCCAAGAATGAAGGATTTGTTTGATCAGATGAAAGGAGAGACAATGTTTTCAAAGATTGAATTGAGATCAAGATATCACCAATTACGGATTAAAGAAAAAGATATCCCTAACACCGCATTTAAGACATGATTCAGACACTATGAGCTTATAATTTTACCGTTCAGATTGACAAATGCCCCGAGGGTATTCATGAGTTTGATGAATGGAGTGTTCCGTGAATACTTCGATAAAAAAATTCAAGCATTTATTGATGACATACTGATTTATTCTTGAATGAAAGAAGAGCATGACGAACATTTAAGATTGGTCCTACAATGTATACAAGAAAACAAATTGTATGGGAAACTATCAAAATGCTCTTTTTACCAATCGAAGATTCATTATTTGGGACATATCTTATCTGGTGTAGGTATCCTTGTGGATCCAGTGAAGGTAGAGGCTATTATGGAATGGCCTGCACTGACAAACATACAAGAATTATGAAGATTTATGGGTTTTGCAAGATATTACTGACGATTCGTCAAAGGTTTTTCGAACACAACAAATCTGATCATGAAATTGCAAAAGAAGAACAAGAAGTTTGTATGGATTGAGAAAAGTGCAAAAGCGTTCCAAAATATCAAAGAGTTGTTTATGACAACGACAATGCTAAAGGTCCCCGCCATGGAAAAATAATTCCTTGTATGAATGGATAATACATGGAAGGTTTAGGCGGAGTTCTGATGCAATATGATTGAGTGATCACTTACATTTCAAGGAAATTGAGAAAGCATGAGGAGAACTACGCAACGCATGACATGGAGTTATTAGAAATTGTGTATGCCCTAATAACTGGAGACATTATTTGATTGGACGAAAATTCAAACTAAGAACAGATCATTGTGGGTTGCAACATATTTTCTAACATAATGACTTGAATGTGCGACAAAGGCGTTGGTCAGAATTACTTAGTGAATATGACTTTGAGATTACTTACATTAAAGGAACAATGAATCGAGTGGCAGGTGCGTTGAGTCAGAGACCACGCATATTCTCAGTAATACCACTTAAGACAAATATTTGAGGAAAGATTCTAACTTTACAAATAGACGATGATCAATACAAGGATATTAAGAATAATATTGGACAAGATACCATGATGGTACCAAAGTATGAAGGTTATTCATTAGAAAACGATGGATTTTTTACATTTAATGGAATAGTTTACGTACATCCTAACGATGAATTAATAAATTTGATCTTGAATGAAGCTCATAGAGCAGTGTACATGGCTCATATGGGAGTCACGAAGACGAAGGCAAATCTTAAGCCTGTATTGTTTTGTAAGGGAATGAAAGTAGACATAGTTATTTACATGGAAAGATGTCTCAAATGTCAACAAGTGAAGGATGAACATAGACATCGAGTAGGATTACTACAACCACACTCTATTTTGGAATTGAAATGGGAGGTTATTTAGATGGAATTTATCGTTCGATTCCCACTAAGGACAAGGAGGCATGATTCGATTTTCTTGGTAGTTGATACCTTGATGAAGAGTGCACACTTTATTCCATTACGTACGATGTATCAGGTGCTAGACATAGCAAGAGTATTTTTGAGTGATATTGTGAAGTTGCATGGAGTACCAAGAATGATCATATCCGATGAGAGATCAATGTTTACAAGACGATTTTGGACCAGTTTCCAAGATGATTTAGAAACACAACTAAACTTTAGAACAACATATCACCCAAAGATAGACGGGAAAATAGAAAGAAAAAATCATATTTTGGAGGATATGTTGCATATGTATTTAATGGACCAATAAAAAAACATTGGGAATAATTCTTGCCACTAGTAGAGTTTTCATACAAAAATATCTATCATAGTATGATTAAGATGGCACCGTTTGAGTTTGTTTATGGGAGACTGTGTCAGACGTCGTTGAGTTGGGATCGAATTGAGGATAGGGACTTGGTAGGACCAGGATTAATTCAAGAAATGAAAGAAAATATGCAATAGATAAGACAAAGGATTAGAAAAGCACAATATCGATAGAAGAGTTATGTCAAGGTCTAGAGAGACAATTATAGTCCACACTCGGCTACTTGGGAGGATGCATATGATATGCGTCAACAGTTTCCTTACTTGATTGATGATTAGACATAAAGATATATGTTAGATACATTTATTTACTTGCTTTTATATAATATACAAACTTCGAGACGAAGTTTGTAACAAGAGGGGGTGTATGTAACATCCCTCTCTACTGAGCACACGTTTATTGAATTATTCTTGAGTACACTTGCGTGCAAGTGATACGGTTATGGTACATTGTGATTTCGTTTTGATTTTTGGATTATAAATTTATACATGATGATGAAGATGTGTTGTGGATTTTTGTAATATGATGTATATATATTTCCAGATGTTATTGATGAGTTGTCCTGAGTGTGCAGGACACATGACAAGTTAAGGATTTTGATGGCATTGATGGAATCCCTTGGACTTTGGATTGAGTCAGGGAGTGGATTGTATTTATTTGAGTATTTAATTTTATGCACATGTGATGTATGATTGATTTCAATATGATCTATGTATATGGATTATTGCCATTGTTTGTTTTTAGTGAATGCGGGCTTTACGATGCTTGCTAATCTGACTCACAGAAGGAGTAAATGGGCCATGCACAGAAACCACACATTGAGGGAGAGGTGTGACAACGTCCATGCCACAACCTACTAGCACTCTCGTCGTGTCCAGAACTGTAGGTTAATGATTACCTAGTTTGAGTGGTCCATGATGTCGTAAGAACAGACTGAGACAGTCACTCACAAATATTTCTAAGGGGCACGCAATAAGGCAGAGTCCTTATTCCTTAGAAGACCTTGGTCTCTCACAAGGTCGACCAAATGGAGTTTTGACTCTAAAGGGTCGGACAAACTTCCAAAATAATTCAAACTCGAGTGGCACCCTTAGAGAACGAAGTTGCGTCTTGAAGGGTACATCACACAATTGAAACTTGAGTCAATAAACATAGGTGGCCTAGAAAACATTGGAATTATTAGACCTTGTTGAATTAAAATAATTAATTAAACAATAGATTATTAATTATAAAGCCTAACAAAAATCTAATCTCAAGTATAAGACTAAGTCTGAATCTAAATTTAAATAAAATGACTAAATGAATTATGAGATAAGTTAAATATTTGAGATAAATCAAATTCTAGGAAAATTAAGTAAAATCTAGAGATTTGATAAATTGCACATGTGTGCATGAAATTAATAAAAATGAATTTTTAATTAGAAATAAATAATAACTTGAGAGAATGGATGTACATAGAATAAAATATTGAGTCCATCTATCACTAGTCTAACTAGAAGAAGACTCCTAATCCAACTCTAGCTAAGATCTAGTTAGGAGACACTCATTAAATGAGAATTTGGGGAATGTGAGGGAATTTGTTTTTTTAAATAAAATAAAATTTGGTAATTAAATGTGCAACTTGTTGAGATTATGACAAGTGTGTAGGTGAATAATCATAATTAATTTAAATTAAAAGTTAAATATTTGTTGATGAGGACAGGTGTCGGTAAGGAAAATTTCTATAAAACAAATGATGTAGAAGGGAAAATGGGATCAAACCTTTTGAGCACTTTTATGCTACCAAATTTTGATTTGACTGTGTTTTACTTGTGAGAGTTGGGACTCCAATCTTGTGAAAAGAGTGGAAGCTCTTCCTTGTGAGGGAAGCTTGGAAGCTATTGTGTTATGGTTTTTGTGCTTGACCCCTTTCTGACTCGGGGGGCTAAGGGGGAAGAAGAGTACCCTTAGCATTGGCTGGGAAGTACCGGTGAAGTCTTTGTGATTATCAAGAGAAAGTAAGGAAGGATCACAAGAATTTAAAGAGCATCTTCATTACACAACCTTCCTTGGTCTCGACATTTTTATATTCTCATTTATTTATAGTACGACAATATTACTTTTTTAGATTTGGTATGACCATTGTAGAATCAATAGAAAGTCTTAATGTCAATTTGTTACAATAGTTGTCAACCGAATAATAGTTACGGTGTTTACAATTCTCAAATTTTTGTTGTAATTTTGAGCATTTCCGAACTCTATTTTCAGGCGGCATGATCATCTTGTAAAACTTAAAATGATATTGTGTATGGTCTATCTTTAAAAACAAATTATTGCATTCCATACTTGAAGTTCTTATGATCGGTGCTTTTAGTTGAAATTATCTTAAGGAAATTTGATAGTGTATTGTTCGTTGATAAATTACGGAAATAAATTCCTAATTTTGTATCTTGAGTTCTCTGTTGAATTTCATTTAAATCCTAATTAAATTCCTATGGTGAGATCTTTGTCGAATTGTATTCTAGATCTGAAATCGTTTATCATGAATTTTCTGTTAAATCTTATGACAATTCAATTTTGTTATATGGTGGATCCCCGTTGAATTTTTTTTAAATATGAAATTATCTCATGGATTCTTTGTTGAATTTGTTGATAATTACGAATTTATTAGTAACATGGAGTCTCTTCTTAAATCCAAACTGGGGAAAAATCATAGGGCCCTTATCAAGATCTGAATCTAATAATTTTAGAACATGTTGGTTTGTTGTATTTTTATTTTTCTTTTCTGGAGTTTGACTTGCATTTTAACCGTATGTGTTAGCCATTTTACCTTGACAATTATGCATGTGACCGTGGGCTAGAACCTAGCACTGACCCAAAAAGGCGCTATTCGAATATCTAGGACTCCAATGCTCCAGAGGTTTCTTCCACTCCAACAATCCCTTTCACCCAAAGTGTTATCGACCGAACTTAGTCTTAATTCGACGTTGAATGGAAGATGTGGGTTCTACCCAACCTTCCACCTTCCTTTGTCATTGGTTATGAATTCAATCGAATGAATGACATGATTCCTCCTCACACGAGAATCTACGATGGAGATCCACTCCATAACTCTGAGCTTCGTAGTTCCTCGCACCTTTCCACTTTGAACTAATGCATCCCGATCATCGAAATCCTGAAGGGTCAAGGATCAACGGTCCACACTCCTCCTACAACCAACGATCGTGATCAATTATGGAACTCTGGTCTTCGGGGATTCTTGCTCCTGATCACAACCAGACTCTGGAACCTCCAAATATCGAATTGGAGAAGGGAGGAGATCTACGGTCCATGTTTACCGTAAAAAAATGGTCAGGATTGACTAAGGGCTTCAGGACTTTGAGAGGTCCCACACACAAGAAAATTTCATCGACAACCATCCAGATAGATGAACTCTGAATACTCAAAATCTAAGGACACATGTAACTAGCAACTAACGGTTAGGATTTACTACGAACTTTGGAGCTTTGAGGTTTCTTAGTCCTTAACTACTATGACTCTTTTTCGTCGGAGTGTCAAACTATCGAACTTTTGAAGGATGAAGGCTTAGAGATCTAATGGTCCTCATTCAATCACTATATCCACAGTTTTCCTTTAATTTGGGAATTCATAACTTTAGGGTTTCTTATCCCTTAGTCAGTGAAAACTCAAACTTGACGAATCACTAAACTCCTCGAGGATCTAATGGCTCACATTATCCCACTAATCTATGACATAGATTCTCTCAGTGCGATGACTTCGGGGCTAACTTAACTCAAACAACTCTAATATGTCGAAGTGGTGAATTCCAAAGGACTTCGATATTAACGAGTGTGCTCCTCCTTTGTCATCTAATGGTTGTAGGTATTTCGACTCCTCACAAGTTGATCTCATCCACCAGTTCTTAAACAAGGAATTTTATGCTCCTTGAGTCCGCTCTTGGACCCTGAGCATGCTTTTTCTACTGAGCTTTGTCAATTATTTGAAGTAAACTCCAACGCTCACTTGTGCTTCCCTCCTGAGCTCTGGAGTTTAAAATGTCTCATGTTCACTTTGTGCCTATTCTATGTAAATTCGAACTGTCTTCCCGACTTGAGTGTTCTCTATGCACACCATGCATTGTTTCTCACGAGATTTGGGCCTTCTAGGGTCATGTCTGTGCACTTCTAGAGTTTCCACTGGGCATGCTTGCACTATGACACTCAGAGGAGAAACTTTGGTTATTAAAACAAAATCTGAACTCATTCTTAGAAGGAAAAAAAACACATAGGTGCAAAATTACTTCATCACAATGTCTTTTTAGTTCATAAAGTATAGAGTACACATACAGTTCCTCTTAGTGACTGAGAGCTATTTTGTTCTCTTCCTTTCTCCTTCAAAAGTATATATATATGTATATAGATAGATAGATAGATAGATATATTATGCTAACTCATAGTATCTCGTGACTTGGTTTACACAACGTAGGACTGTTACAATATTGAATAGTGATTGATGCTTGCAATTCATTGAGGGAAGAGATTTTTGTTTAAATGGTGTGTGCCAATTATATGATAGATTTATGAAGACATGTAATATTATATAGATGATGTTTAATTATTGTTATTGTAACTTTTTAGTTAAGGAAAACTTGTCTAGTATTTGATGAATTGAATGATTAAATTTGCCTTATGATTAAGTACTTTACTCTTATTTTAATCTAGAGTCTAGATTTGAGTTTGGGTACGAGAATTAGATGCTTCCTTATTCCTCAAAACAATTTCCAGTCTTGAGACCTTAAATGGTCAAAATCAATCGGATGGATCTTGGACTTGAGCATTGATTATGTGCCTTGAAGGTCCTAACCTAGCAGGTAGGGTCGATGGGTAGATATCCTGGATGGCCAAGTGTTATGATTTAATGTGTTCGTAGCAATATAATGAAACTTGCAGTATGTGATGTAATCGAAAATGAATTTTAATATTGAAGTATGTTAATGTCGAGTAGATTTTGTTATTTGATGTTTAAAAAAAAAATGTACCACTACTGTACCCACTTACTTTTATGTCATAATAGAGGGGATGTTACATATGGTAGCAGAGCGAGTTCAACTCTGCGACATTGGATCGTTAAGCCTTCCACTATGTTAACCGAATGATTAAAATTATATGTTAATTAAATTTTGAAATTGTACATGCAGGTAATCATGGTTAGAGCATGTAGGGGAGGTAGACGACGTGGTGATGGAGGAAGAGGTGTGACACCTCAGACAATACCCACGCTAGAGAAGTCTAACCCCTACGGAGAAGAACCGACCGTTGAGCAGGAGCAATTTGTTGTGGGAGATGTGGTAGGTATGATGATATCCTTTTAGAGGATGTCAAAGGCGTTGATCAACCTCCAGGATAGAGATGAGGGTAGAACATTTGTACCCAATGAAGGTTCACAACATGCCCCAGATGGTAGTAGTAGTATGCATCGAAAACCCGAAAAGGTGAAATTTCCTGAGTTTTGCAGTGCCCTGGAGGGCTTAGTCACAGAGCCATGGTTGAAGAACATGGCGATGTTCTTCACACTTCGCAATTACACCTCCAACATGAAAGTCCACATGGTGGTTTTTCAGTTGAGAGGGAGTGCTCTTCTCTGGTGGAAGACACTCCTACCTCAACTAAACATGGTCATCGAAGACATGTCATGGGATTTGTTCGAGAAATAGTTCAGGGAGAGGTACGTGTCCAAGGAATTCATTGAGTGTTGGTTTAATGAGTTCAATTCCTTAGGATAGAGTGGTCATACAATTCCACAGTATGAGGCCAGATGCATGGAGCTACCTAGGTATGGTCCACATCTGAAAATAGAGAAGTTAAAGGTCAACAAGTTTGTGTTTGGAATTAAATTCAAAAATCGTGCGAAGATGAGGATCTTAATGCCTCAAACATTGCATGATTCAAACCCTAGTCATATTTAGCCTTATTTCCCTAGCGAACCTCATATCATCATTCCCAAAATATAATTCTAGACTGCAACATCACAACCTAAAAAAAATTGAACTTTGTAGCATCATAGACCTCAGTCGTTCATATCACACCCATAAAATTCCAAAAAATCCTCTTGTGAACTTTTAGACCCAAAAAATACTCGCCAATTCCACTTGCACACCTCATACTTGATCTTCTTTCTTGGATTCTCTTTAAATTCCCACATCTATCATATGTTTATAGTGTTTCTATGTTCACTTTTAAATCCAACCTCTAAAGAATAGTTGAGCCGACTTGAAATTTTTGGCTAGGTTGTCTAACAAAAAAATTCATATCTCCTCATTCCTAAGGAGTTAGAGGGAATTCCATATATTGTTGGAAATGTCTTGGAATAATATTTCCAACCATATATCCTATGTTCCCATTTTAGTGATGTATTAAGAGTAAAACTACATTCAAAGATAGGGTATCTAAAATGAGCATAAAAAATACAAAATCAATATTTCCAACAATATCCATCTTGCAAACTTTATCTTCGAAACCTGTGGTCTCCCCCTATCTTTAACATCAATGCCAACAATCTTTCTAACACATATTTCATCCACTATATATTTAAGAAAATTATATTCAATTAGATAATCATAAGTCAAAATATATAAGTTGGTCATCAAAAGAAATAATTTTTTAGGAAGGTCTTGAGTTTATGAGGCAAAACGTATCAAGTTTAAGGAAACAATATGGGCGGTAAAATGACAATTTGAGGTCCCATAAAATGGTTTGGCCTCTTGGGGATATATTTGTTTATAATTTATCTTAGAGTGAACATAGAATATCTTGTGGCTCCCACCACATGAAATATTTGGGGTTTAAGAAAAAAGAGTCATTTTTATAAAGATAATGCATTTTCATCATTATTAGTGGTATCTGAACCCTGTAATCATATTTTGTTGTCCCCTGATAATCAATGATGAATGTCAACCAATGTCCAGACTGGTATGTACATTTTTACTAGTGTTTCCATGTTAGGTTCAATAATAAATAACCACAACAAATTGGTGGAAGTCGAAATGATTAAATGATTAGTTGAGAATTATTATTATTATTATTATTATTATTTGTTAGAAAAATAGGACCGCGGAGAAATAAAATAAAACAAATGCGGAAATAAAACACAGAAGATACACAATACAATAGAGACACAGATATACGTGGTTCACCTAGTGTGGGCTACGTCCACCAGAGAAATTGATAGGTCCTTCCTTTATTATTATCCAACAAATGAAGGGATACAACCTACAACAAACCCGTTGTAACTTCTTCTTCTCTCTCTTACAGTCTCCTATCTCAGAATACAATATTCCCCATAATGCATAGCCACAATACATTTCCCTCATAACAGAGGGTTGTCTTATAGGGAAAAAAACCCTAACATAATTTCTACTGTTAGATCTACGACCTTATAATGAACGGTCCAGATTTACAATGAAATTACAATATACATTTACAAGGAATTTTTTCCTTCGAGGGCCCACTTGCCCCCAGACCCCGCAGAGGGGGTAACCCCGCTCTACACTCTCCCGCGTGGAAGAGTGTACATTCTGCTGGAGTGTAAAGACTTCATGGCGTATAAACACGACTGAAAACAAAAGACCTCTGAATCATGAAGATAATTAGGCTCCACAACCAACAATCTCCCACTTGGAGACTGATCTCAACAACTCCATCATTGTTGTATATGTTGGACTCTGAACCTGCTTGGACCTGGCAAATTTCTCATCTTCATCTTCATTATTGAAGACCAATTGAAACTGAGCAGGAACTCAATTTCTCCCTGGTTACTCTCTTTATTAACATGTCTGCAGGATTCTGGATAGTGTATATCTTTTAAAACTTCAAATGTCCATCTTCCAAGTTGGATTGTATGAAGTGGTACCTGGTACCTCAACTGTATATTATTAGTCTTCAAATGGAAGGCTAAGTTCTTTGCAAGATATATGGCACTCTCACTATCACAGTACAAACTGTTATTCTCCTGTTTCTTTCTCAATTCCTCCATAAACCTCTTTAACCAAATCATCTATTTACTAGACATTGTAGAAGAAACATATTATGCCTCTGTTATTGAAAGTGAAACAACATTTTGCAGTTTCGAAATCCAACTTGTTGTTGTTCCACCTATAGTAAAAACATACCCTGTAGTGCTCCTCCTGTTGTCTTTATCACCTGCCATATATGAATCAACATATCCCTATAGAAAAGTGTATGAACCTCCAAAACATAATGCATGAGTAGAAGTACCTCTCAAATACCTGAGAATCCACTTATTGCCTCCCAATGTTCTTTGCCTGGATTTTTCATATACCTACTCACAACTCCCACTACATGTGTAATATCTGGTCTTGTGCA
>ML785976.1:77705-117927 GCA_009831015.1 Picea engelmannii
TACAGTCCTATATGGATTACTTTGTTATATTTTAAGTATTTTGGATAATTCTTGTGTGAGCGAACTTTGTTCGTCTCATGAAGTACTAACCAAGCGAGTAAGCTTGCATATATCTATTTCTTGTTGCTTTGTCTCAGGCAAGTGCATCTCTATCTCTTGGTTGTACTTCTCTTTATTGGTTGTTAGCTGGACTATCTTCTCGGTGGTGACTTGTGAGGGGGGAATTTACCTTTATTCTTGCAATCCTTTGCCTTCTCAAAACCCCAAGTCAACGAGGACGTCTCTCCTGGGCCTTTCCTCCCTAAACAGAAAGAACCTTCCCATCGAGGTAACATTGGGTGGGATTGGTTCAGTTACGCCATTTTGCCTCTTTACATTTATCCTTTATCCTTACTACAAACTGTGTGATAACAAAGCCTGCATGCTTTTTGTTGGTGACCTGATCTTTTGTTGGTCCAAGTGTAGGTGCCATTGCTATTCTCAATATCTACCAGTCTGAGGTTCTCTATGAGTTCCTAGAATTTTGCGCTATCCTACTCCAGGCGCTTTTTTCCCCCTCGCTTCTCCTCCAGCGTGAGAATCATGTTGAAGTCGCTTACCCTCTACTAAAGAGCCTAGGTAAGCCAAGCTTTGAAGAAAGAGGTCTTTGTCTTGGTTGTTTTGCGGTCCATAGGCATTTGTGATCATTCCCTCCTTGTCCGAACCGATGGCTCTGTAGTGTGCTGTGATGGTGCATGGAGTGGAGAAGCCTTGATCAAGGATGATTGTAGCAGGATTCCATAGGATGGCCAGGGCTCCCGAAGCCCCTTTTGAGTCCGTTTGATAGGATTCGCAGCTACGCCAACATATTTTGATGATATCTTCTACAATTTTCCCTGCACATTTTCTCTTGTATCGGGAATATATCAGGGTCTTCCATTTTGATGCAGTTTCGGAGAATCCTTTGTTTGGATCTTCCATTTAGGCCTCTGATATTCCAGGTAAGGATCTTCATAGTTAACAATTTGGTGGGTGGGAAAAGGAGCTCTCTAAGAGCCTGTGAATCTGTCCCGAGTTAATCATATAGTTTTCCGCCTCCTTTATTAGTTGATGAGCCAATTTTCTGTCTCGTCGCTTGTTTTCTCTTGTGTGTTTTCTTGGATCTTGGTTTGGGTATGTTCTAATCCCCAACCTGGATGTAGCCCCTACTAATGAGTCTAGAAATACTTTGTGAACTTTCCTGAGTTGGTCCTCTAGTAAGGTTTGAAGATCCTTCTTGTTGAGTGCTTCTTCTAGCTTGTCTAGGTCGATTTCTGCTTGGTCCTTCTCATTCATTTCCATGACTGTGTCTTCCTCTCTTTCTGGTTCTTTACCCAGACTCGGTGAGTCTGTGGATCTGCTTGGTTTGCTAGGGTTTGATACTCTTGTGACAACTAATCTTCCTTGTGCTTGTTGGGATCGTTCCCCGCGGTCTTGTGGGGGTTTTCCACCTCTTTTGCCTCTGGGAGGCGGTTGAGGGCTTCAAATGAATTATTATTTGGGTTCTTTTTCCGTTGTTGGTTGTGGGCTTCTTCTGCGCTTTTCTTCTTCAATTTTGAACCTGGGTAAATCCTTCCTTTGATTTCTGTTCAGCTTCCCTCTTGGGGGGGACATTGAGAGGGCAGTCTCTGAAAAGGTGTCCATGTTCATGGCATTTTCGACATCTGAAAGGAATGTGTTCATAGTCTATAGTTTGGGCCCATTCCTCGTCTTGGTATTCTAAGGTAACTGTGCCTGGCAGAGCTTTTGAGATGTTCATATAGACACATATTCTTGCGTAAGAGGTATATTTTCTCTGTTTGGTAGCTTCAGAAGATTTGACATATTTACCCAGGGTGTTTCCTATGCCCAGTAAAATTTCCTCTAACCAGAACTCTTGAGGTAGGGAATAGAGGTGAATCAATACCGGTGCGTATGCGAAGTTTTCCTTTTCTGGGCAGAAGCGGTCTGTCCAGAAACAGAGGTAGAGGCCAGTCGAATTGTAGAAATATGGTCCCCCTTCAAAGATCTTGTCCTTGTCCTCCGAGTTGTAGAATATTATTGTGAAGAAACCTTTGGAGCTCAGCTGGAGCTCATAGTCTCCTTTGGGGTTCCACCATGCCTTGACCTAGCGAGTTAGGTCCTTTTCTGAGGGCCAGAGACCTAGGAATTTTCCTATGAGGGCATGGTCTCTCATGAACTGTGTATGCTCCCCTATCCTTGTGGTTTTGATGACGTACCTGGGTGCAACCAGGGCTTGGGGGATACATTTGTCGAGTATCTAGACCCGAGCTGCTTTTGGATGCGAGGACTCAACATCCATGTTTGATTATTTGCTTATATCCATCTCTTCCTGCAGATATTGGTCTCGTAAGTGCAATGGCGGCTCAAAGGACGATCGGCGCGCTCGCGAGCTCACCGGATCGTTGGCGATGACGTTACGGTAAGAGGGGGCTTTCAGCCCCCCTTATGTTCCCATTCTTCTGTGGCAGTCAGTTCTAGGGTGCAGAGGCGATCAGAGGCATGCAGAAGAGTTCAAACGTGGTCAGGGTGGGAGCGTAGCTGGTGCATGTGAACCCTAATCTTGCAGAGCTCAGCTTCAATCATCACTTCGGAAACTTCAGAATACATGATAATCTTTATATTTTTCTTGCTTATATAAAAGGGTTTATATTTTCCACCATATACTCTTCACTTCACAAAGATTTTGGTCACAATATCTATTATATTAACCCTAGTTCATGTAACAAATATATAATATAGTGTAATATTTCTTGTTCTTTGACGAGCTGCACTTTAATTTTGGTAATCCAATTAATATAATATGTATTATATTAAACACTATTTGTTAAATACCCTAATCTTGCGGAGCTCAACTTCAATCATCACTTTAGAATACATGATAATCTTTATATTTTTCTTGCTTATATAAAAGGGTTTATATTTTCCACCTTATACTCTTCACTTCATAAAGATTTTGGTCACAATGTGTATTATATTAACCCTACTTCATGTAATAAATATATAATATAGTGAAATGTTTGCTGGACTTTAATTTTGGTAATCCAATTAATTGAACGAACCGACTTTAATTTTGGTAATCCAATTAATTGATTATTTTTGGAATGGCGTGGCATAACCTTGGCTTTTTCTTTTTAGTAGTGTTTTTGGGCGGTCCGCTAGAGTTGTAGGTGATGAGCCACGAAATTACCGTCATTTGACATCTTTTTTTCCTTCTTTTTAACCCTTTATCATTTATATATAACCCTGTCTTATCCATTTTAATGCCCATATGCAAGATTTAGGCTCGAGGTGATTTTCCAAGTGCATTTCTTAATATTTCTTTGAATTTTTTATTAACATTATGGGAAGTAGCGTGTTTTGTATTTACTTTTGAAGTGACAACTCACATGTGAACAAGTTGTTACAGGGTTTTTCTTTAAAGGTTCACATATTCTTCAAATCAGGGTCATTGCACATCCATTGCCACAGATTCAGAGTCATTAAATGTTGATACAGTTGTGGGGTGCTCATGTGTTCAAATCTGCTACATAATCAGACATGTAGCAGCCTGCTACATAATCAGGCCTGTAGCAGCGTAAAAGATATATCAGCATAAAATATCAGTCCTAGCATTTAATTCCAACACTTAATATTTTAGTATATGGTTCAGCACTTAATACATCTCAGCATATGGTTCCAACGCTGAATCTATATCAGCAAATGACCATAAATTTACAAAGTTCCAGCACCCAATACAAGGAATTGATATTTTCAGCTTAGTACTCAGAATACAGATAAATCAGAGTAAGGAAATTAACTTAATACCTTCAGCAAGGCACGAGGACATAACAAAAATGGAGGAAATTAATTCAGCATCTTTACTAATGAGCACGTGGAAATTCTAAACATAGAAACAGGTACATCAGTGTGTGATAAGCTAAATAAATAGATCATGGAATCTGGGAGAAAAGGACAATCTATTGGCTGATATGTAACAGTATACACTTGGGCGCATAACTGAAGGCATCTATGTTCCCATTGGTTGATTGACAACCAATCAGAGGACAACAATTTAGTTTATTTTTAGAATTTCTTAAACCACTTAGCAGCGTAATAGTGGGAGGTTGTCGCTCCATGTTTAGAGCACAAGACCCTTTTTATTGTATAAATATTTGTGCTCTCATAAGAGAAGGGGATGACTAGTATGAGTGATAGTGAGAAAGACTGAGTTGTTACTTTGCTGATTTAATACAGTACTGTTGTTCATGTGTGGAGTAATAATCTGATTTTGTACTGGTGAGTTATTAGCTGTGAGCTAGGGCCCACTCACAGGTACGGCATTGTGCTCTTTCATTTTTTGCATATATAGATATATATATATATATATATATATATATAGTCGTTAAATACTAGTTTAGATAGCTGTTAGTTATTCTTTCTAAGATACATATCTACTGTAGAATGGCCATAGGCTGCATAATGGCCACCTGCAATTGCTGAAGAATGATGAATAGAATGTGTTAGAACTCATACTTTTGCAGATTATTGATTTCCCTCTTGTCCTTTACTTATATTGACATCATCTGCTAAATYTGGGTCTRCATTCTTTAGTTGTAGTAGTGTTTGGATTATCAATAATAAAATTATGATTTGGGGATGATGTAATCTGCTGGTATAGTTCCAACATAATTATTAAATGACAACTTTGCTTCTGAAATTCCAATAAGTAAATTAGAACATATTAGATAGCTTCCTTTGCTTTGATGGTGTGTGTTGCATAATCATTGTACTTGTGACTCCACGAGGTGAACACGCGAGGGAATAAGGTTATGAGAATTCAGAGATCCTACCCTGAGAGGTACCACCAACTGGGTTGGGGGTTGTAAGCACTGTGCCTACATCTTTTATGCTTTTCTTTTGATTTATGCATGGTTTGGTTTAATTAGTCTTTTCCAATAGCTCGATGAAAGTTTTCTTTCTGTGTATACTGCACTGGGTGCCTCGCAAGTGTAAATTGAACCCCGGGTTGACAAATTAAGTGATAGAGTGTAGAGTGACACCAAATAATTGGGAATCATATTTATACCTCGTCAGTAGGTTCAATTTTATTGTATTTACCCTTTCACTGGCGATTGAAACAATTGATGGATGGAGGTACGGATTTGTACGAAGCCCTGTACTATAGTTGAAAATTTGATGCGTGACGGTATGGATTCGTACGGATTATTATACGACGGCTTACAAAATTAAAGGCGGCTTGAAGGTGTAGGGACTGGTGTGGCCAAATATACAGCTAATCCAAAAATGTCAAATGCTTTCCTTCATCTTGATTTCTAATTTCTGTTAACACAAGTTATGGTAAGACAGATCCCCCAAGGTTGAGCGTCGGTAGTAATTTTTGCAGGGGAGTGCCTCACGACTTCTGAAACCGTTGATAATCCTTGCAATTTTTCCTTTCTTACAGGATTGTTCTTTCTTCGGTTGTTCAAAATTTTCAATTAATTGTGGTAGATTAAGCCCATTTTTCTGCTTAATACTTCCAAAATTAAAATAGTTAATTTGTTGGCAACTACGAAACTTTACAAAAACTTCGTAAACTTTGGTGTATGGAAGGGAAAATCTTCGATTTGCTACAGATTTATATACTTCAAATGGCCAAAAGCCTAATTTTGGTCAAAAACCTAGTAACCGAATAAGCTTTGTAAAAATGTTTTCTTGGGCAGATTTGGAGCTTGTTTTTTTGCGCAGATTTCAAGGTATGTAAACTATGCACTTATTCCCAAAAACCATAGTGATTACTCTCCTTAAAATTATTGTTGTTTTCTACTAGCAAGTAAAAAAACATAGGGTTTTTATTTGCAGATTTTTATTTGTTTCCATGGCTCCTAAAGATAAGAGGGATCCAGCATGGCTTCATTGTCAATTGATTAAGGGGAAAATGGTTTGTAATTATTGCCAAAAGGAGGTTGGTGGGGGAGGTATTAATAGGATCAAGCAACATTTAGCCCATGCAAGGGGGAATATAAAACCATGCTTGGAAATTTCTGATGAACTAAAAGCTGAGATGCAGGGCCATCTTGATGCCTATCAAGAAGACAAAGCCAAGAATAAGAAGGTTCGAAAAGAGGTGGGGAGAAGTAGTAGTGGAACTTAATTTGATAGTGATCTTCAAGATAAAATGCCTAGTTTTGAGGAATCCTCTGCTTTCCCAATCCCTGGTCGTGATCCTTATACCAATCCTAGGGAAGAACATGTTGGTGGAAGTGGTGTTTGTGCATCAGCATCCAAAAGGCCTCGTGGTATCATTGAGTCATTTTTTGTACCCTGCACTACCCCTGGTGCTCAGCCCATTATCGATGCCAAATGGAAGAAGATAGAAAGGGAGGCACTTGGGAATGCATTGCTACGTGGTGGTATGATGTAGACATATCTTTCAATGCTGCAAGGTCTATTTATTATCAACCTATGTTGGATGTTATAGCTTCATGTGGTCCGGGCTTCAAGGGACCTAGTTATGAGGATATTAGGGGGAATCTCTTAAAAAATGAAGTTGAAAGGATATTAGGGGGAATCTTTTAAAAAATGAAGTTGAAAGAGTAAAGGAATACCTCATAGAGTTCAAGGAGTTATGGTCTAAAACAGGGTGCACAATCATGTCTGATGGATGGACTGATCAGTGATCCCGCACCATTCTCAACTTCCTTATTGCTTACCCTAAAGGAACTATGTTCCTTAAATCAGTGGATGCATTTGATCAAGTGAAAGATGCACATTTACTATTTTGTCTTTTGGATGAAGTAGTCAAGTTGATATCACGGGTCTTTGTTGTCAATTGGCACCAATTATTCATGTCGATCTACACGGATATTCACTCCCTTAACCTATGTCCAGAGTCGCTAGCGGTCATGGACACACAATGGGGTAGGTATCACCTGCTCTGATACCATGTTAGAGTTTAGGGCAAGAACATCATGATTAAACCGAACATAATAAACATATATATAAACACAAGGAACTCAAAGATATGCATAGGTACAAATGCACCTTTAATACTCATTATATTGAGTAACCCATTATTGAATATAAGGCAATCATGCTTTATGGTTATGGTTGATGACAGATAAGGTTGAGGAACATTATATGTTTTTTTTTCTAAGAAAAATTTGGAAGAAAAAATTGGTAGAAAAATTCAAGGATGCTTCCTTACATTTATTGATAGCATTCTTAGTAAGCTTTCTTTATATTTATTGATGGTATAATTAGTAAATTCATCGATGTAGATTAGTGCACCTCATCAATGAAAATTCAAACTGGATACCTACATGCAAGCAAAGGAACTATCCAAGTATCCAACAACATTAGCAACAACCAATTAAGCTAACCCCTTAAACTTGAGAGCCATCATATATATATATATATATATATATATATATATATATATATCAAAATGTGTAAAAAATAAAGATAAGTTATAAATTATAACACTAAGTACCCACCATAATTGCCAATCATCATATCAAGAAAATCAACTCTAATACCACAACGACACTGACATAACATAAAAAAATAAAAGAAGCAAAAGTATGGGGCCCTAAATATCCCCGACCCCACTCTGAAACACAAGTTTCTCAGAGTAATCTGCCTTTATGGAATTGTAAAAGAGATTTGGAGCAAAATATATTCAGAGATCTAAATCTTCTATTTTCTGGTGCATGGTTTTTCTACGATATGTGTACATGTCGGGCTATGGTCTAGCAGTGAGTAGGTACAGTTGTGCCACGACAACCCAAGTTCGAGTCCCAATGGGCGTGCTCCGACCCTGCGTGGTGTATGCCACGTGTGGCCTTCTGGCTTGTGGACCACCCTATTAAAAGAGGCATTATGTTGATTGCATTCTCGTTCATATCTGTGCGAGCAGTGTTGATCACCAATTAATGTATCAGTTTGCCAACTCTGTATAACAGCATCCTCTTCTCGCAGTTAATACTTGAGTTGAGATTGACTTTCTAACTGGGTTCCGGGTGCATTAGGCTGTTTCCATTATATATACACATGGCATTTCCCTATATCCAGAACTTAACTTTTCAAAAAATCCAACTTATCTGTATGCTGATAAGTTGTAGATGGTCATGACTTTCATCAAGACTAGATTACCACCATAACTCTAGCAGTACATATGTAGAAGAGCAACCGCCTACATGTTTTGAACCATATTTACAGCCGCTGATTAAGACTTCATGAATCAGTTAATTCTTCAAAGCATTTATAATCTAATAGAAATAAATCAATTTGCTCTTCAAGTCTGCACTTGACTATTGAAATTTATAAAAATAGCCTACAGTTAGTGCAGCAGGCATAATCCACAAGTCTGTACAGAGTAACTGGCTATTTCCCAGACTCGTCTTGATTTAGCCTGCTTATAACATTATTTTGAATGACATCTAGATCATACAATCCAGTTGAGACCCAAAATAGGTGATATCAAATGTGCAAAGCAACAGTTATGAAATATAAGAGCGTGCCAGTGAATAACTGTTACACTTCCCTCCCTCTCTCTATTTAATACAGACACATACAAATGTTTCCCTTGAAAGGTCTCTGGACAGTAAAAGGTCTAAGATAACATTGCACATAGCAGTAGTATATGCTCAAATAGCTGGCACGTGAAGAACAATATACATACCTGAGATTTTATAACTTGAATTCCTTTCTCGAAGTTAATCTTTGAGGCACGAGTATGCAGTGGTCCTAACAAGGTATCTTTATCAAGAGGGTTTCCCAATTTAACTTGCTTATATGCATCAGTCAACTGCTCAATGACATGCTGGTATACCTTCTCGTGGAGTAACTGTCAACACCCCAATTATTGTTGTAAGTCATTTTACTTACTAAATGTTTTATAGATTTAATCTGACACATTATATATCATTATTAACAATAATTACCAGCCTTCGGCAACTGGTGCATCGTTGTCCTGCAGTGCCAACTGCAGCAAACAAAACAGATCGCACAACCATTGCTAAGTCTGCATCTTCCATAACTATAATGGCATTGTTTCCACTAAGCTCGAGCAAACACTTCCCAAATCTTGCATTGACTGCGTTCTGAACAATCTGTCCAACCTGTGACAATCCAGAATGCATTGCATCATTATAAACCAGATTTGGAGAAATAACCCTACAAGAGAGGAGAGTATAATAGCTCTTCATCATACAACTACAGACCCGGGAACTTGGAGTTCAGTACCATACATTCATCAAAATCAATGATTTGCAATCTCAACAGATAAACCAAAGAAGTCCTTCTGACAATAATTTAGAAATTTAATTTTACAAATCATCGATCCTTGAGTTCCTAACCAAAATGTGTTGGCCCATGCATAAAGAGCTAGGCATAGAGATTTAATCAGGAACGAATTACAGGAATGAAATCATATTGCAGATTTTCCTTCATCTGGAAATTGCATTTCTTCAACCTTTTACAAAGCTGCTTTAGAAAAGCATAGAAATGACCTTATCCCTAGCAACACAGATGATAGCAGTGAAAGAAGCTGTGACTTCTATGAAATGACAACGACTTGGAGATGACATGTAAGAAGTCAGAGTGTTAAGAATCATTAACTGTTGAATGATCCATGTAGAAAGAGAAAAGTAATTTTATTGAAAAGCAAGGATTGAGAATGGTACATGCACATGCTTGTCTAAGTAATGAACAGAGGAGAGCATAAAACATGTCCAACTTAAATCTAAAAGCTAATTTCCACAAAGTACAAATCCACTTATTGTGGTACCTGGCATCAGAATTGTGTAGCCATAGCAAGCATGAGTGTGCAATACAGCTACTAATCCATATATGTGTCCATCCCATTCTTTACAACTATTTATGTACCCATATACTTCTTGGATAGTGTCATATTTTCTAGTTTCATCTAAAGTCGGAACTTTGATAATGCTTGGCTGTAGACTCTTAGGAAGTTTCCAAGATATAGACCAAACTTTCAAAATTACTCTTGTTTACAAGCTTATAATACTAGTAAGTTAGTAACTATGGAAAAGCGAAAAAAAAAATCATCACAAAAAACAAAAATTCAACATTCTTATGATGACTCCTAGCTGTCCGAGGCAAACCACACACTGATTCATTTCACATTGCCACAAACACGCTAAGTAGGCCTCAGTTTAAAGGTGCAGATGTAATACTAGATTCAGAGGTTAAATTTAGTTTTTTTTCCAAAAAGCGTGCATGTGGATTTAAGTGTAAAACCAAACATACATGTAGTGTGGATTTAAGTGTTCAAAAAGTATCACAGCTTGTCTATGAATTCTATATATTAGATTATCAATCTTTTTGAGGGGAACAAATACTAAGAATCAACCCAGGCAGAAACAGGAGTTTGACTTTCTTCAGAATGGATTTTTACCTTTGAAAACATTTTATCTTTTTGAAGTCAACTTTTTTACAATTTGTACAGTCTGACATTTACAAGTAAATTGGACGGTAGTATCTGGCAATTCAAATTTCAGAAGCTCAACTTATGAATTTGCCTTACAGGCCTGCCTCTTGAATCATGCCTTACATATATTATGGAGGGAATATGTAGTGGCCATGCAAAAGAATTCAATGTAAAAATATAGGTGGCAAAACGCATCTTCAAAACATTAAGCACAACTTTGATAAAAGAAAGGATACATTTTTTATAACAAAGGCAAATGAGTAAAGATTAAAAAGAGAGAAGACAAGAGAGATAAGGTAAGATAATTCTATTAATGTCCACAATGTTGAATTTTTAATGTTTGCTCAAGCACATGTAGTTTCTTTTCAATTTAGCATGAATTTTGAACCATAAACAATGCAGCAACACAATAGCTGCAGTAACCAAGATCACAAGAAGAATAACCATGCACAAGGCACAAGAAGTTATCCTGGGAAAACCCTTCTCAAACAAGGGAAAAACCCAGCAATCATTTGCTATAGAGTCAAGAGAAGATCACCCTTTCACCAAAAACCCTAGCACACACAAGAGGGTGCTCTATGACCAAGAAAGATTGCACAGGAGAGAAGTGCGCACTAAATTACAGCTCTCCAAGTATGCGTTGTGTGAATGAGATATGATCCACAATGGGGATGTATCTCTCTTATAAATACATGACCTAACTCATCAATAGATGTGTCTATTGGCACAATAAGGCCGACTTGTACAACTCAATAATATAATTAATCTTTTACACAATATTATCTTTACATGGTGGGGCCGACTTGTACCCTTCACAATACAAAACTAGGGTTTCACAATAATCTTACTCTTAGACAATATAGCAAGGGATCTCCCACACATCCTCTAGTGCTATGCCACTAGGGACAAGTCCACATGTGCTCAACCGCAGGGGCGTCACTCTCAACAGATTAACTCAAGTTGACTCAACAGAGAGCCATCTCAAGTTGACTCAACTAAGCCCATAGGAGTCCGACATGAGACCATCTCAAGTCATCTCAACTCAGTCCAGAGGAGCACGACAAGAGACCACACACATCATCTCAACTCAGTCCAGAGGAGTATGACTTACCCATCACATGGGCGTTTTCACAGATCATCTCAACTTAGTCCAGAGGAGCATGATTTGGAGAATGTCTCATGAAGATGCAATCATCAACACTCCCTCTCAGCTAGGGAGGCATTCTCCACCAGGCCAAGTCTCTCACAGAAGTACTCGAACTTCGTCCTAACAAGCGGTTTGGTGAAGACATCGACAACCTGTTCGTGTGTAGAAAGGTATTGCACGTGTACTGCTTTCCTCTGCACCATATCTCTGATGTAATGGTATTTGATCTCAATGTGTTTCGATTTATCATGAAACACAAGATTCTCGAAGAGCTTCACACAGCTCTGGTTATCGCAATGGATAACGCTGGAATCCATCTCATGTCCAAATAAGTTTGCAAGGAGCTTGCAAATCCACACTGATCACGGACTGCCACACATAATGCAATGTACTATGTACTCAAAGCCACAAAAGTCTGTTTTTTGCTACACCAGGAAACCATGGCAGATCCCAAAGTAAAACAACAACCGGAGGTACTCTTCCGGTCCACTGCGCTCCCTTCCCAATCTACATCGGCATATCCTTGCAATCTCATGTCTACATCAGAGGCATATCTCAGTCCATAACCAACTGTGCCTCGTAAATATCTCAACACATGCTTCAATGCTATCTAGTGTGTCTGTCTCGGCTGACTCATAAACTGACTGAGTACACTCACTGCATAGCATAAACCAGGTCTAGTGTTAACTAGATACATCAATGATCCAATCAACTGTCTATAAAGATGTGGATCAATCTCGCCTGAATCAGAAGAAGTCTCGCTCAGTTTCTTCAGATTCATCACCATCGGTGTAGGCATGGGCTTGCAGTCTATCATCCCGAATTTCTTCAATATCTCCACTGTGTATTTCCCCTGACTCAGGAGAATCTCATCAGTCATCTGCCATACTTCTAGTCCCAAGAAGTAGTGCATCATACCAAGGTTCTTCATCTCGAATTCAGAAGCTAATGTACGCTTGAATTCAACAATAAGGCTTTCTGAACCAGTGAGGAATAAGTCATCAACATATAAGACCAAAATCAGGCACTCGTCACGAATAATGTTGTAGTATAGGTTGGGATCAACAACACTCTTGTTGAAGCCCAAACTCATCAAGTATCCATCAATCTTCTCATACCATGCACGAGGTGCTTGCTTTAGTCAATACGGGGCTTTCTTCAACCTGCACACACGAGACTCCTTCTCATGTATCACGAATCCATCTGGCTGCTCGATGTAAACTTCTTCCTCAATTTCTCCATTGAGAAAGGTTGTCTTCACATCCATCTGATGTAGTCTCCAACCCATGGATGCGCCAAGGGCAATAATCATACGGATGGAAGTGTATCGAGCAACAGGAGCAAATGTCTCCTCATAATCTATTCCCTCCACCTGAGAGAATCCTCTAGCCACAAATCTTTCTTTGTACTTCTCGACACTTCCATCAGTTGTGTGTTTGATCTTATATATACACTTGGAAGTCACTACATACTTCCCTTCTGGTCTCGGAACAATATCCCACACATCATTCTTCATGATGGACTGATACTCTTCGATCATGGCATCTTGCCAAACCTGTTGCTTCTCCATGAAAAGAAGGCTCGGTATCAATGGTGTGGCTCATAGCTGAAACATAGCTCGAAAATCTATGTGGTCTCTTGCTCTCTCAAAATGTACCACGAGGAGCTGCATGTCCCTCTGCCTCCTCCAGAGTCTGTCGAGCCCATGCAGGCCTCTTCTGGCCTACCGCAATGTCTCTGGGAACATCAACTAGAGCTACGGGATCAACTGGATCAATAACTGTCTCCCTCTGAACTGTTGAAGGGGGAGAAGGTATTATCTCTTCTTTCTTCTCGCTGTCAATCTCCATATGAGATTCTTTGGATCTTCGAAAGGCTATCTCTTCCTTAAAGGAGACATCTCTGCTAACCTTGATTTGTCTCTGACCAGGGATGTAGATCCGGTATGCCTTCGAAGATTCATTGTACCCCACAAATGTACCCTTTCTGCCTGAAGGGTCTAGCTTGGTCCTCTTTTCCATGGGTACATAAAAGTATACTGGACACCCAAATATCCTGAAGTATCCAACCTCATGCTTCACTCCGGTGAAAGATTCTTCGGAAGTCATGTTCTTCAGAATCTTATGAGGACTCTTGTATTGAACGTACATAGTTGTCATGGATGCCTCTTCCCGTAGAATCACAGGTAGATTATGATCGTGTATCATCGCTTTGGTTGCCTCAACAATGGATCTGTTCTTCCTCTCTGTAACCCCATTTTGTTGAGGGTTATAAGGAATGGTGTACTCCCTCTTGATCCCTACCTCAATACATAAATCATTGAAATCCATGGAGTTGTACTCTCCTCCATTATCTGATCTCAGCACCTTGATCTTCCTCCTGGTCAGGTTCTCAACCTGAGCTTTAAACTCTTGAAATATCGCAAGGACTCCATACTTGGTCTTCAAGAAGTAAATCCACGTCTTCCGAGAGTGATCACCGATGAACAGCACATAGTACAAATGTACGTTCAAGGAAGCAACAGTCATGGGTCCACAAACATCTATATGTATCAAGTCCAAAATCCCCTTGGATCTACTGTCACTGCTCGAAAAGGACCCCTTGACATTCTTGCCAAGAGCACAACCTCTGCAAACGCCATCATGCTCGATATGTATCTCTAGAAGGCATGTCACCATCTTCCCCAGAGCGGGAAGGGCTCTATAATGTAAATGAGCAAGTCTCCTATGCCATAGCTCACTCAAGCTGATAGTATCATGTAACAAGGCCTAGAATGGTCGAACAATGAATCTGTACAAATTGTTTTCTCGAACACCAATCACCGGGCAGAATCCATGCGTGACTTCTTGTGCCATGCAAGAACTTTTCCTTCAAAGAAAGTAACCTTGTAGCCTTTATCCTCTAAGGCAAAAACAGAGACAAGGTTCCTTTTCATCGTAGCTACATACAGTACCTCACTTAATTGAAGTGGTATGTCAGAATCTAGTTTGAAAGAAGAAGATCCAACTCCCTTCACAGTATATGGCATTATCACCAAGTACAACATGCAGACGAGACTCTTTCTCTACAAGCTCTGTAAGATGTTCTCTATATCCAGTCATGTGTCTGGAAGCACCACTGTCAATCAACCAAACATCACTATCAGTAGGAACAGTACATGAGAGTGCTGAAATGAAGAAGAATGCTTCGTCTTTTATGTCTTCATCTCTATGAGGTGGTTCTGAATCAACATCGACAGTGGATGCATGTTGTCTTCCTTTCTTCCTGGTAGGACAATCTCTCGCAATGTGTCCATACTTATCACATCTAAAACATTGAATCTTTGAAATGTCTTTTCTATGTCCATGACTTGGAGTTGCTGAAGTTTTCTTGTCTTTGAATGCTTTGCTGAAACTTCTTCTATTTCTTCTGCCTCTCTTTGCATGAGAAGAAAGGGCTTCATTGTCATTATAATGGGAGTCTTAAACGCCTCTGGCTATAAGTATGGTTTCTTCCTGAGTGCAGTTGCCCATAGACAATCAAACTGAGGTAAGTCTTCTCTTCCACTAATACTTTGAATGAATGGTTCCCAATGGCTAGGAAGTGCATTGAAAGCAATCATGACAAGCTCTCTGTCTGTTATGGTTTCTCCAATGGCACCTAACTGATCTTTGAAATCTTCATGAAGAAGGTAGTGATGGTGTCATCTTTCGTCATCTTGAGATTTTGAAGTTGATGCTTCAATGTAAGAGCTTTGTTAGTGTTTTCTCTCTCAAACATGTTCTTCAACACATCATACATTTGATAAGTTGTCTTCAAGGTAGAAATGTGAGGTAGTGGATGATCTCTTACTGAGTAGATGATTATCTTTCTAGCTTTGACATCATCTGTCTTCCATTCAACCTTCTCTTCATCGGTTGTTGTTGCTAGTAGAGTATTTTCTATCAATCTCAATAGGTCACTCTCTTCTAGATTGATGTGTAATCTTGACTTCCAGGAGCTAAAGTTGATTGACCCATCAAGCCTATCTTCCACCAAAGTTTTGTTCCTCATGGCTTGCAGATTCTTCACAATCCCTAACGGCTAGGATTGAAACCCTAGCTTCATAWATCTGACGGCTAGATTAGGCTACAAACCCTAGATTTCGTTGGACTTATGACTGCCAACAATAAGCCTTGGAGAGTCAAAAGAACCCAAGTGAGCTGCAAAATTCCTCAATGACCTGCAGAAACCCTAGAAACCCTAGGGCCAAAAATCCAAACTTCTTCAATTTTCGATCTGAAAGTTGCAGGTGATGCGCTGGACTAGGCCGTACATGTATGTGCAAAAATTAGGCCCAACGTTCCAAGGGAAGGTGTTAAAACTAGCTTGACAAGGAAAAGGGTAAGGGTCGTTTTTGCAGTTGCAGCAAGAAGGTGACAGCTAGCTTGAAAGTGTTGGAGTACCTTGTGCAATGGCTCTTCAAGAACASTGCTCTGATACCATGTTGAATTTTTAATGTTTTCTCAAGCACATATAGTTTCTTTCCAATTTAGCATTAACTTTGAACCATAAACAATGCAACAACACAATAGCGCAATAACCAAGATCACAAGAAGAATAACTATGCACAAGACAAAAGAAGTTATCCTGGGAAAACCCTTCTCAAACAAGGGAAAAACCCAACAATCCTTTGCTATAGAGTCAAGAGAAGATCACCCTTTCACCACAAACCCTAGCACACACAAGAGGGTGCTCTATGACCAAGAAAGATTGCSCAGGAGAGAAGTGTGCACTAAATTACAGCTCTCCAAGTATGCGTTGTGTGAATGAGATATGATCCACAATGGGGATGTATCTCTCTTATAAATACATGACCTAACTCATCAATAAATGTGTCTATTGGCACAATAGGGCCGACTTGTACAACTCAATAATATAATTAATCTTTTACACAATATTAATTATCTTTACATGGTGGGGCCGACTTGTACCCTTCACAATACAAAATTAGGGTTTCACAATAATCTTACTCTTAGACAATATAACAAGGGATCTCCCACACATCCTCTAGTTCTCTGCCACTAGCAACAAGTCCACATGTGCTCAACAACAAGGACGTCACTCTCAACAGATTAACTCAACTAAATCCATAGGATTACGATATGGAGAGCCATCTCAAGTGGACTCAACTAAGTCCATAGGAGTCCGACAGGAGACCATCTCAAGTCATCTCAACTCTACCCAGAGGAGCACGACAAGAGACCACACACGTCATCTCAACTCAGTCCAGAGGAGTATGACTCACCCATCACATGGGCGTTCTCATAGATCATCTCAACTCAATCCAGAGGAGTACGATCTAGAGAATGTGTCATGAAGTTGCAATCATCAACACACAAATGAACAAAGAATAGTTCAATGGGACTAGAAAATAAATCCAGTTAACATTGGAATATAGGTGTCAAGATCACTCCTAAATGCTAAAAGATGAAAATATATGAAAGAAAGTACAAAAAAATAACATGATAAAGGGTGAACAGAAAAAGTAAACCCTATAAAAAGAGGAAACACTACTCACACATCAAAGATAGAGATATAGGTAGAAGTGGAGAAGGGAATATAGACGTCCTTGTCATCATCTATCACTATGAAGGAGTTGTTGCAATGCCTAATAATGTCCGCTAGGGAGTTCTGAACATTGAGAGGACTTAGCTAGGTGAAACTAGGAGGAGCACAAGTGCAGTTTGTCAAAACTCTCCTAACATCCAAGGCCAAAGAAAAAAATCTAGTGATGGGCGTCTAGCTACTCAATCTAGGTTGGGGGGCAAGACCAAGCAAGGAGCGGGTATGGCTATGTGACCTCATGAGGTGAGGCTTCTACAAACCAAATGGGAGGGTGTGCATCTCTCACAAATCCGACATCACCCATGTCCATGGTTGGGAATTCTGCACAATGCTCAGTGCCTCTAGCGATTGAGATTTGTTAGAAAAAAAGAGGTGATAATCCTAGTGGTGCAAGGTCTAGAAAATCCTTGCAAGGTCTTGTGCCTATGAGTGATTTCCTTGTGTATGTATAAAGCTAGACATCTCTGATTAGGATACAGAAGAAGGCGGTGTTAGAGACAATGGTCAAATTGAGAACATGGACCTATTAGGACTTAGATGAATAATAAAGTCTCAATAATAAAGTGATGTAATAATGATGCATTTAATATAGTAATTAATGTAGTAGTTATTAGTTAGGTATTTGGGAGTTATGTAATGTGCTCCTCTCCTACTATGTAATGAGACATTGCATCATCTAATAAATGAATGAATCCACTCTTTCTCATTATTATGTGTATTCATATTCACGCTTGTGTGTGTAAAAACAACATGGTATTAGAGCCACGATGAGGAGAAGCCATGGAAGCAAGTGAAGGAGTTGAGGAATTATTGGGATTAGAGAAGGAACTGTGGGATTGCTCACACACAAGCAAACAAAGGATTTCGCAAATAAAGTTGTTTTTTAATATTAAAATATTTTAATGTTTTTGGTATGGACTCTGTGAGAAACTTACAGTAAAGAGATAGTGATACCAAGAACCCCAAGCCAATGATCTCTTGTGATAGGCAGTTGTTAACAAGAATAATGTCGTAGGGCAAATGATAGTAAATCCACAAGGGATCAAACTTGCAAAAAGAGAAAAACCACAGTTTTGTGAGAGCCTAATCATCAAAATAAGAAATTGTTATGAACCAAATGCTTAAAATATCAAAAGAAACCTGAGTACACTCCATGTACACCGAATTTGAGTGTGGAGCACAACTCCAATATAGATAAGAGAGATGAGTTACACAAAAACTCCTTAAATAATAGGAGAACCACCTCCAAATACCCCAATACATTCATACATCCAAATCACATTCCCCCAATAATGGATGACTACATGATCTCTATATATACCTATTCACACATTGCACATGCGGCCCCTTTATTATTAGGCCGACCACTATCACATATACATTTACCCATTACATGTACATTCAACCCCATATATTCCCCCCTTGGGATCATATCATATTCATTTAAACCCCATATATGGCCCCCTTGGGGTCATACCATAGTACCCTCCTTCAAAAAGCTTTGTCCTCAAAGCTTTGCAATTAAGGGTGTTACATGTGATGAAACCAAGTAATAGGATTTTCGTATATTCCTGCTTTCTTGCTGCCACCAATGATGATGAATCCATCCAAACTCAAATCATTTTGGTCTTAATCCTTGATAGCTAGTTGTTGCATAATTTCCTTTTTTTGATTCCATGTGTTGTTGTTGTGACTTCTCCAATTTGTTGTAGTTGTTGGTCTCTGACTCTAACAATATCCCATCAAATAATGGTTTTGTGATGCCCTATTCCATGCATATTGTTGATTATTCCATTTTCTTTCTTGGTAATGTCGATATCGATCTTCTTTTCTTTCTTGAAAACTTTCTTGGTAACGAGGGTGTCGATATGGTTTCACATGCAATGGTTTTCTTTCATTTTGCACACCCATTACCTTTGTCTTCTTTTCAGAGACAATGGCATCCTCTATCCTCTTTGCTTGGTCTTTGATGACTCTAGCCTCAAAGATAATACCATCATATTAGACATGTACATCCTCTAAATGGAGTTCGACTTCTTCAAGTATCTTATGGTGAGCTTCTTGAATATTGTATTCTTTCTCCTTTTGAAGTTGCACAGTAACCCCATCTATCAAATTTTGACGTCCTTCTTCAATTTTGCTTTGCATTTTTTATTTTACCTCATCAATATTTAGGGATTCCTCAACCTTCTTGTAAATTTCCTCTTCAAGTCTTTTGGTAGTCACTTCATCCAAGATCCATTTATTTGAGAAACCAGAGTACACACCCTGTACACCAATGTGAGCATGGAGCACAACTCCAAGATAGATAAGAGAGATGAGTTACACAATAAATCCTTAAAGAATAGGAGAACCTCCTCCAAATACCCCAATACATTCATACATCCAAATCGCATCCCCCCAATAATGACTACATGATCTCTATATATACCTATTCACACATTGCACATGTGGCCCCTTTATTATTAGGTTGACCACTATTACATATAGATTTACCCATTACATGCACATTTAACCCCATATATGCCCCCCTTGAGGTCATACAAAAAATTTAACCCCATAGATGCCACTATGTGAGAGATGATCTATGACTTCTTGTGAGCCGTTGTAAGACATATCCACCGTCAATGTTAAAGAGAGACCGTGGACATGGGACTGGGGCCTACCATGCCCGTCATGTGGATAGTGAGCCACAAAGCCACTACTAAAAAGGTACGTTACCACCTGTTTAAGTTTCCAATGATATCAAATAAGAGCAGCCACAATTGGGAATGACTTGAGCCACTAGAAGGGATTCTATGTGAGCATAGCCACCAAGATAAGGAGCCACCAATGTGAGAGAAAGAGTCGATGTTTTTGAGGATTGTGTCACTTTAGAGAATTAAAAAGAAAAGTATACCAACAAACATAATCTGTGTCATACTTTGAGAGTCCCAGGTGGTTGTCTACGTGAAGGAAATCCAGCCACTGTCAACAAACCATCATGGAGCAAAGACCGACCTATAACAGAGGGTAACGAAGAGTCGCCAATGAAAAACCTATGCCAGTAGATAGAGGAAGCATGGGATTTGACATTGAATAAGGGCATGATTGGGAATATAGTCGTTAGATAAAACAATAAGTTTTATAATTGTTGAGCCTGTACTGAGTCTATTGATTTTGAAGAAAACTATATAATGAAGAAGGCTTCATACAATTTAAAAGAAAAGATAGTACCATTCTAATTTTATGGCATAGCAAAAAGTTTTAGAATTATTTGGTGTATTTAAACCCTAGAGAAACGACAATTTTTATCATATAATGTTGGACAGAAACAAACAAATTAATGATAAGAATTTTAAATAATGGAAACAGAGAATGCTTTCCATATTTGAACACAAATGTTTGGACAAACTTGTATTGGGAAAAGAAATCCAAAATGAAACCAATGTAGAAGCCCAAGAAAAGTATGATGCAAAGAATCAAGAAGTTGTGATATTGATCAAGCTCTCAATAACAAGTGAGATGCTTCTCGAAGTTCAAGAAATTATGAATTTTTCATGAGGGGGAACCTACAGAAGATGCATGAAACCTCAAACAAAAGTAGAGCGTTTTTTCCTTAAAAATATATTATATTCAATGAAAATGGAAGAATCCGACTCCTAGTTGATCTCTTAACTGAGAGATTCTCACAAGGTATGATGTTATGCTGTCATCATCACTCATTTTCATGTCACGGAGCTCATTCTTCAAACTCATTACTTGTCCAATGTTTCTGACTGAGAAGAGGTTTGTTAGGGCATCGTACATCTTCTTAGATGAGTCAAGATGGGAGATGTAGGGTATCAAGTGGTCTTTTATAGAGTCCATTATGATACTCATGGCATTGAGGTCATTGTCTTTGAACTTCTCCATAACTACAACGTTCTGAGGTTCCTTCTCTTTTCCTTCTTCGAACTGTAGTTCCACGATCTTTCCTTTCACGATATCCAACACTTTATTCTTGGCAAGGATGAGATCAATCCTTGTCTTCCACGCTCTGAAGTTAGAAGCCCCTTCTAACTTGTTTTCTGACTTCATAGAGTAAGTCATAACTGCTTTGACTTGGTCAACCTTTGACTTTGACCAAAAACTCAAACTTGACGTCTTGGCTTGCTGAGAGTACCAGGAGGTGCGTTGGGCTAGGGCGCACTGGGCTATCCAAAAATTAGGTTAATCTCTTCAATTAAGGTGCCTCGACAAGAGAGTTAGGGTTTCGTTGTTGCAGCAAAAACTGGCTGCAATTGTAACTGTAACTAAGCAAATCCTCCCAATCTATCTTCCAGTGGTTAGATTGTCCGAAGATAGTGTGGGCCCATAACCTGTTAGAAATAATAGATATGCTCGTTTAACCATGGACAATATAGTAATATTGTCACCCAACCATAGGCCGAAGGCCACCCCCGAGCACCTTAACCTTCACAGAGAATGATTCCGGAAGCAAACCAATAGCCAACCAAGGCTAATGCACCAAGAAAAGATAACCAAGACTGATCAGAAAGTCCAACCATAACCAATAGAAAGTCCGAGCCTAAACTAGGAATACAGATTGGAGTAGTTGCGGCTGCAGCTACTCCCCAGACTTGTGCACTTGCCTAGTTTCTGCAGTGCGCACTTCTTCACTGCTGAAATTTCGAGTTGTGTGTACAGAAAGAGGTCTGGCTACTTGTATTTATACTATTTTCCCTTAGTTATCTGGGCCGACTTCTCATTCTGGAGGCTAGATACTTAATATTAAATATTTTCTTGAGCCGACTTGTCTTCTAGGGTTATGTTCAATGCTTTAAGGTTTCTTCTTGCTTCCTGGAATATTCTATTCTCGTCAGGGTTACACGTGGAGGTAAGTACCTCCCGTAGCTACCATAATATCAACAGTTCAGTCCATACAAATCCAAGTTGGGCAAAATCTTTGTATGCACAGGACTATTATAAATAAGATTACTCTGTTTTGATGTCATTTTTCTGATTCTGTATTTTTAATGGTGTGGCTGTCATAAGTATAAAGGAGACACTGAATGTAGTTTTGATCTGAAATATATTTAACCTTTCTCAGTTATATTTCTTTAGTTAAGGCAAAAAGGCCTTTGCATGCTTGCCAACTGTCCCATGTCTTCTGTTTGACTTAAGCTTTTTGTGATAAATGGGAAATCGTTGTTTGGTTGTCCTTTTCCATGCATTTTACTTAAGGCACAAAACTATCTTTTTAACAGCTCAGGAATTAGAAAGTGTATCTACCCACTAGCTCGCCTTCATTAGTATCTTATCCATCTCTGTTAAACTTCTATTTTTGACAGACCTTCAACTGGCATAAAGTTGTGACTTACCTAAGGCGACTTCCTTCAATAACCAATAACATGAAGTTACACAACTACTTGAATTGCTTTCTGTCTAACTTATTTAGCTGCCTCTCCTACTCCATTAGCTTAATTCATTTCCCAAAACAACAGTCACAACCTTCATGCATGAGACTGCCAGATTTTAGTACTCTGTGTACTTTGTCTTGAAGGAAATCTCCAACATTTAGTTCTGTAGCTACTGTTTGACTGCCTAAACGACCTCTCCATACTGCTGTGTATGATTTTCTTTATTAACACAATCACTACTGCCACATCATACCAGTGCTGGATTAAGCATATCTGTGGATGGATGAACCTGTTGTTTGAGGCCAAATTGTCAAGGAAAAAGGGTACTAAAAGTAATCACTTCAGCGCTGACCTTAACCATCCTATTTCAAGGGACAAATAGCTGCTAAAAGGTCAAATTTCCTGTATCTGTTGTCCTTGAAATCTCGTTGTTTTGACTGTAATCTGCTTGAAAATACTTCTATTTCATCACTAACTCCAAGATGCAGCACATGCTCTTCCAATTTGCTGCTGTTCATATGGCTATGATCAGACAATAGGGTAAACTGCTTACTAAGGCGCCTTTACCTCGTAACTCCAATTATCTTTCCATGCAACAGCCAGTATATTGACAACAAGTGTCATCTCAGCGCACTGTTTCCAAGCTTATTTGTTGTTTGCAGAATTGCAATGTATAACAAATTGCTTTCCCACCGTCATATCCTGAGTTCTGCTGCAAACAAATTGCTTCACAAGCTTTCTTGAGAATAAAGCCCCATGCATGCTAAAGCTTATCTCACATAATATTTTCCATAAATGATCTCCCAGCGAATTTGCCTTTGGAACAGCAAGTCTTTACTAAAGCAAAGATTTCGACCTCTTTTATATAAAATTGGCATGCTTGCCAATTAGGACAACTAATCAAGGAAAGACAAATAACAAGTTGATTAAAGGCCTTACTTGTTTAACCATTTAGCAACAGAAGTTTGCTTTAATGCTTTTCATTACATGCATTGATGATATGAGAAAGTCAGCTTTGACTCTGAACTTCAAATGGCTAACCAAGTGAGTTGAACCACCCCTTTTTATTCAGCATCTGTAGCATTCGATTTCAGATTTTCTTGTTTTATTAAACTTAGCCATGGTAACTTCGACACAGAGTTCTCAGGTTCAGACTGAAATCAATAGGAACCCCCCTCCCAACCAACTGCTACATGTCGCTCTAAGTGACAATCCACCTGCTTACACTGTTCTTAAATCAACACTCTTTCACCCACCAGGACCTTGAACCACACCATCACTGTCTGCTTGGAACCATGACATTCAACCTGTACCTACCATACATAGAAACTGTTAATGATAGACATGCCCAAAATGCAGCCTTTCTCTGAAAAAGAAAAAAAGAAAAAAAGGACTGATCATGCAAAAAAGCAAAAAAACAAGCAATAATGATCATCTTGCATGCAAGCAAAAGCAGTCTCACTGGATTTGCTTTTTTACAAGGATCAAAAACATGTAATCATCTCTAACATTTGGGCCCCAAATCTCTGGATACTGGAAAAAGAAAACCACTTAAAATAGCAATGTCCTGGAATCTGATGACACAGACTCAGGAATGAGCTCCAATCAATATCCATGTCTAAATGCATCTATAACGAGACTAGTGTAATGGAATCTCGCTGGATCTTAACCCTCTGGTTGCACAAGTACAACTGGGGGTTAACATGTTCCAAACAACCTCCTCAAAAGAATATTATAATTATTACAAGACCAATAATATGGAAGATAGAAACCAGAGTCTTTTCACATACAGCCATTACACATGATCATGTACAAGACAAAGCAGTCTGGGAACGTATAGTAAATCCCAGAATCAAACTCAAATTGAATGTAGAAAATAGAGAAATCACAAGAAGCTGAAAACCACAGAACTATTAAAAGGAAATGTTTCAAGAGCAGCTTCACAGAATATAAAAAGCTCTATGGCTGCTTTGTAAAATACACAATTTTATTATGAAAAAAATAACAGCAGCTAGTTAATAGAAACACCACAACCAAATTCTGCACTAGAACCATTATTATCCTCACACAATAATGCCCCTCCAAGATTGACCTCACCTACTGTCAATTTAATAGGATACTAGAAGAGAATACACTCAGCTATATGCTCGGCAGACAAAGTACTTTAAAAAATGAATAGTTGAGGTAAAAGTTTCATCAAGTTAATGTAATCACAACCTATATGTTGAAGAAAAATGACACTGTGGAAGGCCAATGCGCGGGATCTTGGACTCTGCGCAAGGTTTATGCAGTGAGATTCAAATCTATACAGAAAATCTTGACAGAGAGAAGCATAGCTAAACAGACATTCAAGGACGTGTGAAGGCAAATGAATATATCAAAGTTTCTCATTTAAGTTACTGAATGTCAAATTGGCAACTTTATAAGAAATCTCCACTAGAAAATAGCCGGTTGCCTCCTTTGAAATCTCCCTCCATGTAGTGCCGCTCACAACATAAAGAACAGAACTAAAGCAGTGAAAACTATCATTTAAGATTTACTCTACATCTGTCTGAGATCAACCAGAAAAGAATATCAAGTGACAGGTTTTTGATAAGGATTTCAATTTTAAACCATCAATGTTTTACAACATATGACAGAACCACTCATATAGAAGAGAGATTTTACTTGTTTCGGTCAAAAAGGTGACGTTAAAAACAAATTAATCAATAGTGCTTTTTATTATATACAGAAGAACCAGATATAAAAGGAATATAATATTGTACACGAATTTCAAATGATCTAATCCAATCATTACAAGGAAAAATGATCAGCTTTAAAAGCAAAATGCTTGCAGCTTCAAGGAAAAAGAAAAAGAAATATCATAATATGCCAATTGTATTAAACAAACTAACTTGGAAGAAAAAAAATTCAAGAAGAACGTATTAGTTATTCTTTAGAAACATCAAAATACAATATTGGAGATGGTAATTTAAAACACATTTTTGGCACATGAAATAACTTTAAAAACAAATAAATTATTTGAATAAAGGGGAGTCAATCCTTTAATTTGATTAAAGAAAAAAATCACAAGGAGGAATAACTGAGAAAACATCTCAATGAATATTTATAGATCCTCTGGAAATATTTTTGAAGAAGCAATATGAAGAGATGGCCCTAAAAGATGCTTTAAGATTGAAATAAGAGTGAGAAGCAGTTTGAAATCTTATTTCCCTTGAAATAGAGAACTCAGAAAACTAAATATTATAAATTAGCTAGAGCCCCTAAAAATTGTACAAGGTAAAGATTGAGGACAAAGAATTTCTAGTTAGAATAATTAAGTATTTGATTTGACACTTAATGAAATGAATAATACCTTGGGTTTTGATAAGCATAAACTTGGCTCTAACAAGTTCACGCTCTCCAGAGTCCAAACAGCATCCCTAACCATCCATAGCTGGATTCTAACTGATATTTCAATACTTGGCCTTCAGTTTCAGGCCTGTAATCTTTACACATACTATCTTTGTGACCCTTGTGTACCAAATTAAACTTGGAGCTGGCTCGCGTTGGGCTTAACCTACTAGTTGCAGCAAAATTGAATTCTTACTCTCCTTTGTTATTTAAATTTAGAACAAGGCGGGTGATTTTAACCACTAAGTCATTGTTGTATTATGTTCATCTTGTCATACCATACATCTTCTCATGGATACTGTCAATGGAATTGAGGCAGTCGTCGACTATTTGCAATTTGTAAGAACAAATTAAACTCCTAGATTTCAAATAGAAGAAGATAATCTAACAAATACACATTTATAATTAGATTTGGCAATAACTATTTAAATAATTAGAGTAATACTGCATCAACTTTATATTTGAAAATCAGTGTCATCTCGTTGGAATTTATTGTAATGTCAAATGCATTGGCTGCACATGGAAACAAATCAGAGGAGACACCAAAGGTTGCGGAGTGGATAGTTACCTTCGTGCTTCCAGTAAAAGAGACCAATGGGATTCTTCCATCTTCAGCTATCGCCTGCCCAATCTCTGCACCACCACAGATGGAGGTGAAAATGGCACCAGGAAAACCATTTCTCTCTAACACCTCGGCTATGAGTTTTGTTGTTGCTATAGTGATCAATGGTGTAGTAGGAGCACCTTTCCTGTAGCACATGAGAATAGTGACTCATTATCAACACATTCCAGAACTTTACAATACCAATACTGTGCCCTTAAATGGGACTCTACATTATTTCATTAAAAAAACTGAAAATTGCCGCTAAAGGATGAAATCCTCGGTTAAGATCGGTACCCTATTTTATGAAAGTACTAATAGAGTTAAGATAAGATGGGATCAACACTTTTAAGATACTGGGGTGAGCATCTTTTGGCTGACGGCGTCAGAAGCGAGCCAAATTTGAGAACAATTAGTCATGTCATTCATTTTCATATCTTATTCAATTATTTTTTAGTCTTATAAGGATTTATGTTTCTATCATTTTTATTTTTATGTTGGATATATTCATTTTAAATCTACATTACATTTTATTGGTATTAGAGACAACCCTGGTATTAGTCTTTAGAGACAACCCCGATTCCAGCCTTTGGCAACATTTTTTATCCAACCTTGTCTTATTCAATTTTTGACAGCGCATAATTTTCAAAAATTTCTCAATACCAGGTCTTTGACCAATTCAGTTTTTGACCACACATAATTTTTGAAAATTTCTCATTACCAGGTCTTTGACATTAATAATTGGCATTTAGCCATTTAAGGTTCAAAATTTTGTCCAAGGAAAATTTGTTGTCATACATTAAAAACCAAGAAGTTCAGTCCAAATTTGTTGTCATACATTAAAAAACCAAGAAGTTCAGTCCAAACAATAAAGGCAATACAGACATTGCAATTCAAAACAGCCCAGAACAAAATAATTTTACGATCAGATATTATATAATTAAGAATAAAATCAGAGATTCGCACTACAGTTGCCGTAATTTCTAAACTCTGCATCGGTTGAGCTTAATATATACTGAAAAAAACGATGCAAAGACTAACAATCGTGAATCAATCCTGACAGGGTGGCGTCATTACAGCATCAGTTACCAGTTACAGCGTCAACCACCTTATCGAATCGCCACCACTTGTACAAGCCACCAAATGCGTGAAAGTAGCAGAAAAATAATAAAAGAATTATAAAACAGGCTGCAGCGAATCAATGAAGGAGACATTCTATTAAATTATAATAAAGTACAAGAGGTATATTATCGACAATTGCACAGCGGGAGAGAACCATCCTTAGGCAATTTGAACTTAAGTCAACATCAACCGTTAATTGCAAAAATAACAACGAAAGAAGCTCACTGTAGCTAACTGTCGGCGTGGAGATTAAAACTGGCTTGTGGGCAAATTGGTGTTTGAGAAAATTAAGTTGTGGACACTGTAGCGTGGTGACTTAATACAGGATACTCAAATCACCCGGTATCAGTTGGAATTTGGTGGTGGATGAAGAATTGTTGAAATGCCAACTCAAATTGTAATGTTGAATATTTGGATAGGATAAAAGCATTAGAATTAATTAACATCGCAGTTTACAAGGGATGTAATCACAATTTTACATAGAACTTAAAATCCAAACTGGATTTTGATCGAAATAGAAAAAAACCATCAAAGCTCAGTATACCTATCAGTTTACAATTGCTGAAATTTTATAGAACTTAAATCGAAATAGAAAAAAATTATCGGAGGCTCCGTATCCCACGCTCTCTTAAGTCGAGAATAACTAATTTCCGTTGGAGTCTTGACTATTCGGATCGGAAACAATGATATTCTTGAGTATTGACTATTAGAATGGACGCGATTATATTTGTGACTTTTTGTTTGACGGTGATATTAATTTAAAAAATCACAAACCAAATATAAAAATCACATGACGGGTCCCTTGATTGATTGATTGATTTTTTAATGACGTCCATGAGGTTGAACAACCAAAGGGACCAAGAGAATAACAACTCTAACTCATACTCACACTCTTTTCAATGTCGGATCTTCTGCTGTGAATATTGACTAGAAGACTAGCAATCTGRTTGATCTTATCCCCGTCAAATAGTTGGTGCATGTTGTCGACCTTTACGCTGTTTTCATACTGACTGCAAATATCCTTGTAGGCTGCACATTCCATGACAAAGTGCCACTTTGTCTCCACCACACCCTTATTGCAGAATATGCGAAATCTTTCCTCCAAAACTTCCTTGGGTACCCTCCACCTAAGGGTCTCACATCTAAGGTGATGTGAACCTCTCCTCCGATGTGCAACTAACAATCTTGCTTTTCCTTTAGTAGCTTCCCCTAAATAGGTTTTCTCACAATGATCACAATTTGGGTTAAACTCCTTGATGTAGTATGTTTTTTTACAGCCACTATGATTGGTCCACGTGGCAGTCCTAAATTTTTCATTCACGAACCTTTTTATTTCTTCCTTGGTGTTAAGACATTCATGCAGCTTGATATTCCACTTACTCAACGACTTTTTATTTTGCTTCATCCAAGTTTTCTTCTTACGGTCTAACTCCTCCTCCACAGCTAACTTGGGCTAGTGTTGGTTATCCATGTTTTCCACCTTCTTTAAATGGTTTATTAATTTGGTTATTGTTGTCGCCTCCAACGGAAAAGTACTTGTTTCAGCTAAAAGAATTTCATATGGGACTGTGGCTTTAACTTTGAGATTGCTAGTAATGAATTGCTTCTGAATTCTTTCCAATTGTCTCCATCTGCAAGTTGACATGTTGCTTCCCCGTATTTCACAACCATAGAGAACAACCGACGTAACCAGCAAACCAAAGAGGGTTTTTTTGGTTTTCCAATCCCAAAGTTCCGCTTTTCTGCACCTATTTTGGAGTAAGTATGAGGCTCTCCACCCTCCCTGTATCATTTTCTCCATACAAGTCTCCCAACTGAACTTATAGTGGAAGTCAATCCCAAGATATTTGTATTCTTTCACTATCTCCAATGGATTGCCTTCGAAAAGAAAGGTGATTGTTTTGTCTTTTCTATTTAAAGAAAAGATCATGGCTTTGGTCTTGGTAATATTCACTTGCATCCCTATCTCCTAACAAAAGTGCTCTAAGGCCTTTAGATGTTCTCTTAATCCATGTGCTGATTTTAAAATTAGAATAAGATCATCCGTGTATAAAAGTAGCTTCACCACATACCCTGCTAGATGGGCACCCTCTCCATCCCGTCCTGCTCAACCAGGCTTCCAACTTATTAATGTATAAACCAAACAAAGTGGGAGATAGAAGACATCCATGTTTAACACCAATATCACTACCAAAACATTCGGACAATCCTTCACTTGTTTTGATTTTAGCTCTAACCTTCTCATAAAGTCTGTGAACTGCTTCTCTATATCCATCTGGGATACCCAACTCTTCCATTATGTTCCATAGTTTGTCTCTAGGCACTGTGTCAAAGGCTTTCTTAAAGTCCACAAAACAACAATAGATTGTCTCACCTTGTTTGTCCCATATTTTCTCTATCAAATGTCTAAGGGTGACACAATGATCAATGGTGGAATGCTTAGGTCTAAAACCCGCCTGCCCTTTTTCCCTCATATTCTACCCAACTATTGATTCTTCGCTCTATCATGCTCCCAAAAAGTTTTCCCATGAGGGGGTTGACCATAATAGTGCAGTAGTTGGAAGGGTTATTGATATCTCCATTCTTAAAGAGAGGAATGGCCACACTGGTGGTCCATTCTCCCAGAAATCCATCCTAGATGACCCTGTTGAAAATTCCTTTTATGTGAGGTGCACGGAGCTTTAAAACTCCAGCTTGAAGCTCGTCTATGTCCTCCACTTTGTCACTTGCTAATTTCTTTAATCCTTGCTTGATATCATCCACTGTGAATAGTTCCATTGATGTTTTCACTATGGGAGGAGTATCTTTTTCGTGTATCCACTCATAAAGGAGCCTCGCATTTTCTAACCATTGGACATCTGTAATATTGTTGTCAGTCTGCTTTCTCCTTTGTTGTAGTTCTCTCCAAAATCCTTTGGGGTCGTGTTTTCCAAGAGAGATTAACTCCTCTCTTCTTGCATTTACACTCTTCTTTTTTGAGTGTACTAATCTTTCATATTTCTTCTAGTTTTCTTTGCTCAAATTTCTCTCTTTTAGAGATCTCTTGGTTGTTGCCTTGCATTCTTCATCATACCATGGATATGTTGGAAAGGTACTTGTAGCCCTCTTCTTGGGATGAGACCTTTTACATGCACTTAAGGCCTTGTGGCTTGTTGGAATCAACAAACTACTATGAACATGACCACTTGTCTCATTGGTTGTCATATCTACTCTGTTGTACTTTATAACCTGGAACTGTTGCTTAAGAGCAGCACTAAACCTTTCCCTATTTTCATGATTTATGAGGATTTTGCCTTTCAAAAGATTTTTCTTTTGTATGCCAAGGATTTGATTATTGTGTGGACTAGCAGGAAAGTCTAGCTTAACCAATAGGGGGGCATGATCAGATTTCATTTCAATAGGATAGTCCCCTATATCAAACTTCAACACTCTAGAAGTAAAACTTTGAGAGCAGATTAAGTAATCTACCACATTTTGACCATTGTAAGTTTTGCATGTGATACCCCCTAAAGCTGGCCACCCTCTCATTCCATTGCAAATAACCATGACAAACAAACTACAAAGCCCCAGTAATTCTGCCCCAAAGTGTGTCATGCCCCCATTTCCATCTTGTGAATCTCTTGCCCATGATTGATCTCCAATCTCTTCCAACCATAAGGGATTTTTTTTCCCTCTTTCTTCATTGCTCAAATGGAGAGATTGGTTTTTAGTTGTCCTTGCATT
Organism: Picea engelmannii; assembly: GCA_009831015.1. Taxonomy (NCBI): domain Eukaryota; kingdom Viridiplantae; phylum Streptophyta; class Pinopsida; order Pinales; family Pinaceae; genus Picea; species Picea engelmannii. Next base: position 109,112 of record ML785976.1, read on the forward strand.
AAATTCACCCATTAACATTACTTCTCCCAAGTGGCTGAAAAGAGAGATATCTCTTTTCAATGAGGCATACAAATCTTCGTTGTCTAAATTGCTTCTTTTATAGATCTTTGAGTTTTGGGGGGGAAATAGCAAGCAACCAACCTGAAAGTAACCTCCTTCTCAGTTACTTGCAACCATATGTATTGTTTGTTTGGGTCTTCTTTTACCACTTTTACAACACCACCCCATTTTTCATTGATTAGCACTGTAACTCCCCCATGTCCTTTGCCTGTCTCATTTCCTTTGTTCCAAACTGAAGTTTTCTTGTACCCCTCGAACTCTGGAACCTTGCAACCATCATGCTCATGCATTTCTACAAGAATAATAATATATTACCCTTCTTCTATGGGGCCCAACCCCAGAACTCTTCCCCATGGATAACCTCTACAATTCCAACTTACTACTTGTAAATAGTCATGTTATCGCACAAGTTGTAGGTTGGGGAAAGCCCGACCCAACCACTAAATGGCAACAACTAAGAGGTCACCTACCCACTATCACCTTAGGCAGGTGTCCCTGTCACTTTAGAGGTGATGTAGTCACCTCAAGGGCGGAATCCTAGTGACCCTAGGGGGAATGAGATGGAGAAAGATGAAGATGGGGATGAAGTCCCTAGAGGCCAAATGTAAATGGTATGAAGGTCTTGAAATGAAGTCTTGGGAAGGTTTGAGGGTTGCCAAATGAGTTGAGTGACCTTCCAAGTGTGAATACTTGCCCGAGACACAAGGAAAACCAAGTATATAGTGTAATATGTTAGTTCGACAAGCAAGTTAAGCTTGTTGTCCCTAATTTGCAGCAACAATAAATGATATATATCAGCTCAATAAAGATTGCAAAATAAGTGCTAAATATGTGATAAAGCTAGTGAAAGCTAACTCAACTCACCAATGATTAAGCAACAACTTTAGCACAAATAGCAAGGTTGAAACAAAAGCTTACTGCAGAGATATTATCAGCCTTATGGCTGTAGAAAAATTGTTACAACAGTAAAATCAGTCACTCAAAATAGTAAAGAAACCACCCAAGAATTTCCTTAAACCAAATAGAACAAGTTGGCAAACTTTTAGCGAATTTTGATGGTTAAAGCACAAGTTATAAGTGACTTTATAATAGGATTTCTGCAGTCAAGTTATCAGCGTTATGGTTGTAGCAAACCAAGTCCCATATCAACAAAATTATCCAACACAAATCACCTGTAATTGGCTCAAAGAATGCACCTAGGTTAGTAGAGGGTTAGGGCAGAAATTTAGGCTTACTCTAGGGTTAGTTTAGGAGCTAGTTAGGATTAGTTACCTAGGGTTAGTGCAGCCCTAATGACTGTAGGTTAATGTCTATTACAGCAACAATTTGTAGTGGTTGAAAGGGGACGCCTCAATGAGGCAACAGAGCCAAAGGCTCAAGGAACACTTCCCCAAAGAAATAGACTTAAAACTTGTAAAATCACGTTTTCCAAGGCAATAATTTTGTTTCTCCAATGCAACAAATAAATGACTAGTGCTCTTAATAATTGGGTTAATGGGGTCATGAAAAGAAAGAGCTAGAGAAGCTACCTCCTTGGGGGTGTAAATCCTCTTACTCACCAAGGTAAGTTTCTCTGGCTAGGGTTTAAGCTAAGAGGGTGTATGCCCTTATGCTTCTCTTAGCAAACCCTTGTTTAACCAATCACATGTAGCATAAAAGGATGGAGACTATGGTGGGGGTGTATGCCCTTATACTTACCACCTAGCTCCTAGCACAATAACCTTGACTTGAAACAAATGATAGCATGAAAGTAAAGACCATACCAACTCAAGGAAAATGCTAAGATAATCCACCACAATAGCAAGAGAGAAGCATTCCAAGGCTAGCGCATCACTTCTACCAACCATACATCAAGAGATAACCATAAACAAGAGCACAAGAGAGACAATTTGCCAAAGGTAACGAAATTTTCAGACCAAGTACTTCTCACAAGAGGGAGAGTTATATAAAATGAGATCTTATGATCTCTTATTTACATAAAATGTCACTAAGGTAATTTGTCCACATAATTAGGGGTAAACCACACGATTAGGAGTCAACAACCCTAATCTTGCCCCCTTAACAAAGTAATATTAAACAATTCATCTAAAATTCACTTTTGCACATAAGAAAACCCTAATTTTAGAAGGACATCACCCCTTTAGGGAATGTTTTGGCACTCGGAGCAAGTCATTGGTGTAGGAGGAGGGTGGTTGGCCTTACCAAAGCCACATGTCAAGTATCCAAGCTACTTCCTTCATGATCAAATCTCAATTCTCCTCAAAACGTCCAAATGCGAATGCATCAACCACACCACCAAACCCTAACCCCCCCAGGTGACATCATGCCTCTAGAAGTGACGGTTTGCCTCTCCTAGGAAAAACGTTTTGTATGTGGGGGCTAAGTTATGTCATCCAAGTCATCTTTAAGGCCTTCCAAGTTTAATCTTTCCCATCCGGCATGCGGGCCCTTCGCATCCACCTATGGGCTTCAAGCCCCATGGAAGCCCAAGCTAGGCTTGTTCCTCCTAAATTGTCCACCAACTAAGTCCTCCAAAGACAAATAAGCACGCCCTCCAAGGATCTCAAGTCATAACATCATGATAAATGAATACAATCAATAAATGAACCACTTAAGCATGTGCATCAAAGATCACTATATCAAACAATTAAGTGCTCAAAGACATTATATGACTTGTCAAGCTTGAATATGGGAGGGTTGACGAGGTTTCCTATTGGGTAGATCTTTCCCTAGGTCAAGGAGAGTTTCCAAGAGATCCCTCTCTAATCCATGTAAAGTGGGTGAGGTGGTTAGGGTCAAGACTCAATGGACATAGAGCTCATGACATGCAAGAGGTCGTAGTGTCTCATTCATGGGTGCCTTTGTAGAAGGTGTGTGGTACCTCCGTACGCAAAGCACTTTTACTAAGCCCATTATTTTGCCATTCTTTCATAATTTTAAGAAAAGGTTGAAGGCCACTGCCCTGGCATGGTGTCCAGATAATGGCAATGTCACGACAAACAACTAGTGGAAATGAGAAGGTTGGCTCGTGATGAGACCAGTTTTCTCTCAGCCATGCAACTGAGAGCCATTACCCTGGTTTGGTGACCAGAAGATGGTAATATCATACCACTAGATATTCATGGACATGATAGGTCAACTCGTGATGAGACCTCCTATCCTCCAACTAACCTTTTAAGAATTTTTAATCATATTTTATTGTGGATCCTCCTTTACTCAAAGATAAGTGTTTCATTACTTTCTTGGGTGGTCCCTAGGCGAAGCATCTAGAAGGTTCATACATAGGCTTTTATCTTTTACCCAACATCAATCCCTCTGGGCCTTCAGCCCCTTCTTCCCATATAGAAGAGAGACAACCCCTTCTTGGGTCTGTTGACCACCTATTTCAACTAGGGGGTCAACTCCATGTACCATGAAGATATGCACCATCAGGTGCTACCAAGTCAGAGACTTTTTGGTTCTACAAGGCAGTTTTGGCCTTCAACACTTCTTTTTGTAATGGAATTTCCGCTCCCCCGTGTGGGATTATAATGTAATGGGTCTGCATGGATCATAGTTAGGTCAGCTGCCTTAGGACTTCATCATTAGAGGAGTCCCTTTCACTGAGTGTTTTTTTTCCTCGGGTTATTAATTTGGCTTAACCAACCTTATTAATTTCCCTCGAGTTTTTCACTCCCACAAATAATTACTCCGAAGTGGTGAAAGGTGTTCTAATGGTCTAGCCCTCTGGTAGCTAGTGTCTAGGAATATTGTAAATGACCATGCAAGACATCTCCTAAAGTTTTGCGGAATTCCATCAAGTCTAGATAGTTTTTTTTAATTTTGTTTTTTAAATTGAACAAGTATTGGTAATTTTAATTAATTTTTGATAAAAAAATGTAAAAACTAGGTGCTTGGGATTTTGATAGGGGTATTTGTGCTCAAAAGAAATGGAATGACACCCCCTACACCTTTGAACCAAGTTTCATCTCGATTGGACAAGTTTTTCTAGGTGTTTGTCCATGAGGAGTCTAAGTCAGACCAAAACAACAATTTAATTGCTAGTATTGACATAGTCAAAATGTCATTTTTTGTAAAATTAAGCAAAATGGTTAGAGAAAAGATGGGAGATGATGCCTAAACCTTAGACTAAGCTATCTTAAACCTTTTCTCACCCTCACAACCCTTTGCTACCTAGCCACCACTTCATGATTTTGTTCCCCTAGGGAAGTTTCGCCCCCCTCCTTGAGTGAACTATGAAAAATCAAGAATTAAAAGGTTGTGGGCCCTCTCTCCCCTAGTGCACCCTCCTAGACCTTACACCTCCCCCTTTGACTTGGCAAATGCTTGCCAGCTCATGCCAACTCTCCATACCAAAACCATAACCCTAAAAGTGCGCCCCCCTCCTAGAGATTCTCAATCTTTCTTATGGAATGACACTTGGAGTAGATCGAAGAGGGGTAACTCAAGCTCTCCAAGTATAAATCAAACCCTTCCCCTCCTCATTTCTCACAAATTCTTTTGCTACTGTTATTATGCCCAATTTTCTCCTCACTCTCCCATCTTTCTCTCTTTCATTCTTGCTCACTTATTTTGGAGAGGAGTTTGTTGCAAGTATTTGCAGCAACCTCCTACTTGATTAATAGAAAAGCTTTGGAGGACATGATGCTTTGAGAGTCTTCTTGGTGCATCTTATGTATTGGAGGTGACATTGTTTATGTTTTGTTATATATGCATTTCATTTCCAGATCTAGAGTAGAGATCCCTAGCAAAGTATTTTGCTTGGGTGGATTTATAATAGTCTTATTGTAGATCTAGTGAGTAGTTCATAGATTGTACAAAGTATTTTGTATTATCTCATAGATCTACTCATCCTTTGCTCTGTTTTGTAGTTTTGCTTCACAACTTTTGCAGGTCACTTCAAGGGTTTGAGAAAGCTTGTTTCAGATTTGGAAACTTGTCTTCCTCATCCAACTTTAGCCTCCTAATTTTCTGCATTTTATTTCTGTACATTTCCATCATTTTTTGGGTATTCTAACACATAGAATAGGTCACATACATTATTATATCTTGTTGTAATTTTCTCCTCATCCAACTTTAGCCTCACTTTTGCAGCATTTCCAACAAGTTTTTGCTTGTTGGTTTTTTGCAGGTTAGTGACCAAGGAGGTGTCCAAGAGGCCATTTGGGACCACACAAAGCTTAAGTACAGCCTCCCAAAGTTGGGTAACACAATACCCTATATTCCCCTTCTTTCTATACATTGTAAGCAAGCCCAAGGGAGTCCCAAGGGCTTGCCTTCTCCATTGTATTTAATTTTCTGCAATTTTCTTTTATTGTTTGCCTACATCTTGGTGAGTGTTTGGCTAAGCCAACCCCCAAAATTGTAAGGCTAGGAAGTAGCTTTAATTTTCTGCAATTTATTCTTTATTTGTTTGCCCCACTTGTCATTAGGACAAGGTTGAGAGGTTAGGATTTACTTTCAAGTTTTAGTTTTATTTTCTTGCACCCACTTGTGCACAAAACCGGAAGGCTTTGTCCTCCATTTTGTGCACTTGTTGAGGTTGTTTAGCTTAGATTTACTTTCAAGCTTTTACTTTTATTTTGTTTTGCCTACACCTTGGTGAGTGCTTGGCTAAGCCAACCCCCAAAATCGTAAGGCTAGATTAGTACATGGTTGTTGCTTTCTTTCAGATGCTTAATGGTCTAAATTAAATATAAATCTAAGAAATAATAACCTTGTGCTAGTTTAGGCCCATGGAGGCATAATTGTTTAATTCTTTCATCTAGTTTACTTTCATTGCAAGCTATCTTTACTTTGAGTACTTTGATATTTCAAGTTATTTACATTCAAGTACTTTCATTTCTTGCAAGTCTCTTTCAAGTGTTTCATGCCATTTCAAGTTTATCTCTTTAAGTACTTTACTTTTATGTCTTGAAATCTTATAAGCATTGTATAATCTTGTGGTTCATTTCAAGCATTTTAATTTCTCGCAAGTTTCTTTCAAGTACTTTTAGTTTGCAAGCACACTCCTTACACAAACACTACATTTGCAATCACCTAATCTAATTTAATCTAACTTAAACTAACTTAACTCAATTTACCTTAGTCTCCTAGGACCTAAAATCAAACTAGTTTAATAGGTCACCACATACTGTCCCAACTTTTCCAACAAAAGGGGAACTTAAGGAAGAAGCAAGGGGTGCTAGATCGGGGACGATCTCACGGTGCTTCGCGTCCTCCCTGTGGAGTACTTTTGTTCCTAGATTGACCTATGGAGCTAGGGTGTGGCCTTGTTTACCTCACTTATTGAGCACCAAGCAATTCTTTTGGTACAAGTGGGGAGAGTTCTTGGGTTGTCACTTAGTCTAGGATTCACTTCTAACTTAACAACTTAATTAATCCTAAAATCAATCCACTTAACCTTGGGCAACTTACTTGGGTACATCTTTTATGGTTTATGCTTAAGTTCACATTGCAAGCACTTTAATTTTACATCTTTCATGCAAGTTACTTTAAGCATTTGTGGATTGGACTAAGTGATTTAGAAGTTGCGCTTTAGCCCTTGGAGGCCTCTTTTCATGCTTTAATATTGAGTTTAAGTTGTATCTTTATGTGATTGGTCTCCTTCCTTGAAGTTGTGCATCCTTTGGAGGCTTCTTCATTGCTTGGAGCTTGTGGTTGTGTATGCCATTGAAAGCTTCCCCTTGAGTTGCACATCCCCTGTAGGCACTCTTGTTTGGGATAGTTGGCTTATGTGTTGTGGTTGTATCTCCTTTTGAGCAATATCTTCTTTACCTACACATTCAAGTCTCTTTACAAGTTAGTTGTTTGGTTAGTTGTATCGCTTGTATAATTTGTATATCTTGTATCTTCATTGTTGTATCACTTAGTTTCGTTGTAACTCTCTAGATAGTTATTTCTTTCATTTATTTGTATCCAGTTTTCTTTTGTAATCTTTGTAAAACGAAACTCCTTTAAACTTAGTTGACCCCTTGCCCAATCTTAGGCACTAGTCTTAGTGGACTTAGGAAAATGATTTCTTTTGCATCTCTAATCTTGCACTTTGCATTGTTGCTTTTGCATATAGGCTAGATCCCCAAACCTTTAATCAACTAAAATCAACTCCTAGAAATTAACTTTTAACTTCACATAGTAACTAGGGTCTACCCCCTTGGCTTCCCTAGGAGTAAACCTAGACAGAAGAGATTCAAGTCGAAGTGACAGTGGGCTTTGAACCTAGGCATTGTGCCTCCAAGGACACATTAAGTGGGTTGGAGTTAGCCCATGTTTGCAAGTGTGTATAAGGACGGCAGCAGGGTCAATACACCCTAAAATCCCAAGAGATAAGGAAATGGGGGGGAGGGGGAATACTGATGGAAAGTGGTAAGTATGGTCGAGAACGGTACAATGGCTCTTCAAGGGAGTTCCTAGTAGCAAACCCATCCCCAAGGAAGACCACTTACTAGGGCACAATGTCAACCACCAAGGTGAAGTAAGGAAAAAGACACAATGTCCAAGCATATATCATGAAATCTAAAGCAATCTAAGATACAACATACTCAAATGCCTTAAATATTGGAATGATGCTCACCATAACACTGACTTGTACCTCATGGAGCAAGGCCCACTGCCTTCCGAAAGCCAGCTCATGTGGTGAATGCCATCTGAAAATCTGCGACCTCTGTGGTGGTGATAAGGGTCTCCATCTGTGCAAAAGGATATTGTTGGTCATGTAGTTTCTCGGCACTCCATATCTCCAACCTGAGGGCCTTGAGACATAATCTCCTTAGTTATCCACAAAATGGGGATAACATTTGGCTCCTACTTGGGGACGTGCTCGTCGTAGAGTGCATGAGAACTGCAACATCTCCTGGTAGACCTGTGCCTGCCAAAAAATCAAACAAAGGGATCAGAGCATCTAGGGCGGTGCTATCACCCTTCATCCATATATATATAAATCCAAAATGAAACTAATCTGGAAAAGAAAAAATTTCACATTTTCTTAATAATTTCTAAGCTAAACATGAAATCAATATGCAAGTAGAGAAAAATGAAAATGAAATACATCTAAACTAATATGAGCAATCAAGATGCAAATGCAAGGGAAAACAAGATAACTTACCTACTTACCTAGGGCATGGGCCCTGAAGAAGTCATATGACCTGGATGTAAGGTTGGAGAAGAGATCCATCCACTGGTAATGGCATCTTCCTCTCATCTAATGCTGCCAGATAGTACCTTTCTTTATCAGACTTCTTCTTGATGATGTAAGGGCCAAGCCATGAGTTGTTATCTTCCTGGTGATATCTGGGCTTGCCCTTTCTTTTGTCCCACATGAGCGCAAGACTTCCTTCATTGAAATTGATGCAAGGTGTATTTTCAACGTATGGAGGCTCTATGCAGACTGTCTCTTTGATGATCACTTCATGTTTCTCATCTTCTTCTTACATAATATGGATAGACCCCAGCTCCTTCCCATGGTATTTTGCAATTTTCTTCTTATCTGTCCATGGAAGAAACATCTCTATGGAATATTCTTGTATGAAGGGTAGCTCGCATGGATCATACTCAAAAACCTGTGGAGGCATATCATAGTAGTGTTCACTGACATAATTAGGACCCCTCAGATCCATCACATGTGTATCATTCTTTTCCCTATTGTGTAAGATTTCATACTTTCCATCGCCCATGGAAGTTCGACAACACAGGTATTCCAACAGAGGACGAACACCTTCAGTAACCACTCACATAACCAGATCAAAGATCAACACACC
>ML785976.1:152382-163487 GCA_009831015.1 Picea engelmannii
TGACAGAGTACATTCTTTAGAATTAATAGTGTGCTAGCTATACTAAAATGAAAAGGGACCAAAAATTCCAGGTTGGCTTTTAAGGATTGAGCTCAAGACTTCCCTGGATTCAATCTCACTGCTTCTTGATTGCAAGAATAAATCCTTAAAATTGATTACATAAGAAAATACAGAAGCAAAACATAATTAATAGACATGCCAAGCTATCCCATCGCTATATATGATGTTATCCTGGGTGCTCTGAGATCCCTCTGCGATTCCTAATTCAGCTTCTTTCTCTCTTCGATTTTTGTTCGATTTCCTTCCTCTTGTTAAAAGGGGAGAAGGACGTGGATTCTTCTTTAATGTTTCTGCAAATGAGGGAGATTTATCTCCACCTTCCCTTGCATCACCATTCTCCTCACCAACTAAGGGTGGGCTCTTTTCTAGGGGGACCTCTGAAACCCCAATTGGCGGCCGATCCACTAAATTTGGAACTGAAACCTTCTCATGCGAAGATACACTTTACCGGGCGAGACCACAATTCCTTTAGCGAGTAGTTCTAAATTCTTTTGTACTTTCTTTGGCAGCTCAAAGATGATCTCTGGGGTTTTATGTTGAGAATCTTCCTCCTCTGTGTCTTCTTTATCTTCATCTTGAGTTTCAAGAGCTCTGAACCTATTATTGAAGGGATTAGAAGGGCAAGCTTGAGACCTGTGGTCAGGTTCGACCCCCTTGGGAAGCTTGTTCTTGTGCTTTCTTCAGACTTGTTTGAATCCTTGATCCACATTATTCTTCAATGGTTGAGTTTCTTTGGATTTAGGGAAACTTTTGGCGAAGTGCCCATATTCATGACAAATGTTACATTTGAAAGATACCTCTTCATAATCAAGGGTCTAGCAAAAACTCCAACCCTCCAGATTGAGTTGAATCGCCTCAGGCAGACCCTTTGAGAAATCCATTTCTACACAAATTCTAGCACAAGTGAAACTATTGCCCTTAGGTTCGGCATGGATAATATAACGACCCAGAATATTTCCAATGGCTTTGTAACAGTCTTCGCCCCAGATGGCAGAAAATGAGGGGGAGGCACGAAATTCTAATCCAAACATGAGTTGAGGAGATCTCCATATCAGGGTTAAAGTCCAAAAGTCCAATGGGAAAGGAACAATCCCCTGGAACCCATGAAGTAGGGGCCAGATCTAAAGATTAGGTCCCGGTCTTCTGTGGTTTTGAAAATAAAAATGAAGAAGCCTTTTCCACAATAAAATGCAATGGGGTCTTGCTCGGACAAGTTCTTGGAAACCCATTCTAGAACTATCTTTGGACTAGACTAGAAACTTACTGACTAAATCTCACTCAGTGAGAATGATGGAGTTCTTCTTTGCCACAGAGTGCCCCAAGTCTAGACTGGGGATGGACTCGGCCCTCGCCAACGTGAAGGGAAGACCCACCCGTGGAGAAGAGGCCAACGAGTTATTTCGATCTGGTTCAGATAATGTCCACAACTCACAGCATCGGACGACAACCATAGCATCGATCTGGTTCCATGGCCCACAACACCGGATGGCTTAGCAGGCAACAACGACAGCAATAGAACGACTCTCCACCAGGCGAAAGAGAGCAACGACGGCAACTAGGGCAAAGCCTAGCCGCAGAGGGAGACTGAGCTCCGTCGCATCGCGTTGGTAAGATGTTCAAGCCTCTGATAAGAAAATACTAATGTGTTTATCTAATGTTGTTATTGGTTTATATGTTAAAAATTTTGAAAAAAATGAATTTATTTTGTATTTTTTAATGTTTGCCACATTTTTTTTATTTTTTCGCTGATGATATCGATAAGTTGTATTCCATAGCCTTCTCAATTTTTTGAAGATGCTGATTTTTTCAACTATGGTACCCACTACCCAAGGAGAGAATATATTATATTGGACATGAACAATGTAAAGCTCGACTGAAATATCATGACTCGACATGGCAAAATGGACTGGAGCATATGCTAGCCACAACTTTCCAAAAGTATGAAAATAAATTGAAAGGCGAGGAAGAGGTAGATCAGATACCCCAATCCTTCTAAACAAAGGAAATTACAAGGAAAATCTAAATTGTTCTTGAAGATGAACAAACAAAATAACCCTAAAATTGTGCCACAACAACCAATTAGTTGACAAGACGAGATACGACTACTTTATCATATTAGACAACTAATCACCTTTAAAAAGAAGACAATGGTTTTTTTAACATGTAATGACACACCCCACCCTCTAGCCTATAGACAAGGGTCAGATATTCTTCATGGCTCATGAAGAGCCTCAACCACGATTAGCTCACAAAGAGCCAAGCTTGTCACTAGCAGGATTTGAACTCAAGTGGGGAGGAAAACAATTCTTTCTCTCAAGTCCCTGAGCTAGACCCAGTTGACATAAAAGAAGACAATGTTGTAAGTTCCTTAAATTATTGCAATTGCCGTGAAATATTGAAAACTCACACTTGAAGGAAGATGAAGATTAAAATCAAGTTTAGGAATATGTTCTGACTTCAACCCTGAAGTCAACCTATAGGTCGAAGAGTATTTTATGATTATCCCTCAAGTTATTGTAGACTTAAGTTGCAAGTTAATGTTTTAAATAAGAAAACATTCATCCAAATGGGTTGACCAGCATTGTCAAGATCAAAGAATTATCTGAAGTTGGTTGGCCTAGATATAATAATAACTCAATTTGAAAAACAGGGGCCTTTATAATTGCCGAGGTCAAATGTACATTACTACCTAATGGTTGAGGAAGCAACTATAAAACTCCCAACTAAATAGGACCTCCTAATCAAGACTTCCTAATCATAAGCTCTTTAATTACTAACTCCTCATACAGCTTATAAGGTGATTTACAACTTTCAAGTACATCATAACTTTATCAACCGTATGGTTTTTAATTACAATGCCAATAAGATAACTGTCACTAAACAATAAAACAGACTAAAAGATCAAATGTGACATCACATCAAAATTTGAGCTAACAAAAATCCTTTCCAAGTAGAAATAAAAGAGTTTCTTTGTAATTTGATGATCAATAAATTGAAACATACATTATCCCTGCATAGTAAGCTACATTTAAGGGGGCGACTGCCAATGATCAATTCAACATATTCATTAGCAGTTCAATGTTTGGCTAACATTGGCATTTGCTGGTAACAATTCCATGTAAATAGATTGGGCCTCAAATTTTGATTGAAAATAACAAAATCCACATTGTTGCAGCCGGCATATGCTTCATTTCCAATCTTAATAACTCTAACGAACCAGGATTTTTTCATTTAACAGTAGGTTGATACTCGAGTCACAATTCAGTAGCATCAGAAAGCAGTGCTAGAAATTGAACATGCTAACATTGGAGAACTTCACAAATACCATCTCAATCAATCTGAAACAGAATAAATATTTGCAGTCCACAATTTAAAGCTCTCAAATTTATTCATCTGTTACTTGCATCGCTAGCAGATCGCTTCAACTAAAATTTGCAAATCATCCTATTAAAGTATCTTTTCCAAAGAGTCAGTGGCACATACCAAGTACAGCACATGGAAAGTTGAATGCAGTAATTACTCCGACTATTCCAAGAGGATTCCAAACCTTTCAAGAGCCAAAAAAATAGTTGATAGAAGTTAGAACTGTTAAAATGACTCAACATTACTATAAGAAGTTCTAAGCAAGAGTTTCACAATAAAGCTCTCACTCCCAAAAGCTAAATGCTTGCAGTAGGTTTTCCCAAGATATATGCCAATAGAAATCTTCTTCCCCTTGGCACACCAAAAATATCATTTGAAGAAATGATAACCCCACAACTAAAAGCTGCAATGTGATTTAAGTTATAGCATACCTCCATCATCATATGATTGGGCCCTGCATAATCATTCAGCAATACAAATTCATCAGAGACCAGTAAGTGTGCACAACTAATATTTATATTCACAAGGCCTGAGTGAAATTTCAGTTTACCAGCAAATACAACAAAGATTCAGCTAAAAATAATTTGAAACATTTCTTATCAAGGAACATGCGATGGAGTGATAACAGAATTGCAAGAGCATTAATACACAGTTCTAACACTTCAACAAGGTTACTCTGTCACAGCCCACTTCCAAGTGGGTGGAAAATAGCCGATCCATTGACTATGGCTTAGCTATCCTTCAGAAAGGGAATCAGTTATCTTTCTTAGATGCTTTTAATTCAAATAAAACATTAAATGGAGTTATATAATATTTTAAACTCTAGCCCACATGTCTGTCGTTGTCTGTGGCTCAACATACAATTTTAAAACAGGTGGTCCTTGGCACAAGCACATGCTGTACAAGTCTATAAAATAGTTATAGAGATCTAAAGTTAGGCCAATCATTGGACTGTTTTGGATGGGTAAATTCGATATCATGCCTTTTATTAAACTCACTAATAGGTATGGAATGCTACCTCAGCAAAAGCTTTCCGTCTTTCTCTCCAAAGCCTTGAATAGGAAAGCTGTCTATTCCTTTTCCAAAAGTACTACTGCAAGGTCGACCAGGATATTGCAACAGAGCCCCATCTAGCAAATTATGCACTAAATTATAACCTTAGGCAAGTTCTTGGGATTTTCTAGCAGTCGACAACTTTAGAGAAGATTCCTGGAAAATTTCACACATCATGTGACATGCTTGTAAGTTGTAACTCCAAAGCAAAAGAAACTTTTCAGCACATGCTGTAAAGCAGCAAGCTAATCAACTTGGGCCTAATTTGTCTAATCTTCTCTTTTTTACCTTTTCATAGCACTTGTCTGTAAAACTGCAGTTAAACTGCCACTCTCACGCATCTCATGAGAGAACTCCTGAAATTAACACTCGACTTCCATAGAAAATGATCCTGACCTCCATGACCACTCCAAGCCAGACATGGCCTCCTCCGATTGAACATACTGCCACCAAAGTGAGGAGCTACAAGACCTCAGTGAATCACTAAAAAGTGAAATGCTCTCCTCAAAACTGAAGCTCAATGGAAAATCTGAATGATTTCCCCCTGCAAGGATCCACTCACCTCTATCAGTCAATGAAAAGCCCAGCCCTGTAATCCCAGGTTCCCATGCTAATCTCCGAAAGGGATCATCATGTTGATGCTGCACCACTCAGGCCATGATTGTCTGCCTAATGTACACATACTGGATTCCCCAATCCTGCAACCCCATGCTAAAATACCTGTAAAGACTGGGCCTGCTATCAAGAAACAGAATTTGTAAAGGTGTCCCTGCGGAACCAAAGTCTGCAAATCCACCGCCATACTCGATCCTGGGAACCAAAAGAGAGAACTTGTCTCGCCATATAGAACAAATCCCAGTAAGCCCTCTCATGACAATCCAAGAATGATGTAGACCACTTGTTGGCGCAACCCGGTCCATCAATAAGTGAAGTAAACTACCGACCAAATGAATTCCCTGATCCCATAGCCAATTTGGAAGTCCACCAGTTCCAATTCCCACTGACTGTTGTTGTGCCATACTGATAACTGTTGGAATCCAATTGAGCCAATATACTGAACCCCATATGCCACCAACTGATGAAAACCAGATACTAGGAATCAACCCTATGCCTACTAATATGCCCTGCTGCTGCCAACCCGCACAGAAAAATCTGCTATCCTCACTCCTGACAATGTATGCAGGCAAAGCCTCGAGTTTAGGTACCCCACTGAAAAATAGCCCCATCTCCTGTGGTGCCTCAAACTCATACAAATTCTCTGAAAGCCCTACCCAAGATGTATCATACGTCACCCTCATTACCATCTCCCTAAATGTGGACTCAGAGACTAAATATGGGCCATCTTTATAGTAGATCATGCCGTCCCTCAATCTGCCTCTGTCAACCTGTGCACTGTCCACGTGCCCCAAATGGAGAATCTTTGTCATATCTATAACGGCCCGGGGTTCATCCAACTACCTCACATAATCCTCCCATGTCTTGTTGTACCTAATGAGAGCATCAAGGAACGGTAGCAGAAACCTCCACGCTGTATGCCTGACTACAAAGTGTCACATACATTGGTCAATCCCAAGGGTAGGACCAAGAACTCATCCCTGCACACCGGTGGACTATCTGAGCAGTCACGCGGACTCCACGCTACTCCCATGCCATCATACACATCCAAAGGTGTCTCCTCACACTAATGGTCAACCCTACTCTCTCCATCATCACAGGTACTACGGCTATTGATGATATGATCTTCAAAATCCACGCACTATGAAAACGGAACGAAACGCTCTTCACTGGAAACTCCATGCTCCATCAAGTATGCCTCTGCCCTACACTCCAATGCATCCCCATGTGTGCCATTATATACCCCTGCATGCCACTACAAACTACTGCTCATCACTGTATTCCCATGTATACCACTGCATACTCCTATGTCCTTCGGTACCATCCTGAATCTTAGATGCACCACTGTATCAACCAATCCATGAGTATCAACTGACCTTGGATCCTGTAAAGACGTGTCCTCATCACGGGTGTCAACTAACCCTAGATCCCAAATGGATGTGTCCTCACCCAAAATGTGCATGTCTCCACAATCCATAAGTGGATGCTCAATTGTCCCATAATGAGCGATCAAGGAACTCACCAAAGGTGGTGGCTCCTGCAACACATATGCATCCTCAAAAATCTTCGTGTCATATCTCCCTACAATCGCCTGTAAGTCTGAATGCCCCTCATGCTCACCCATCACATGAGGCTCCTCCATCAATTTGACAATGTCACTGACAACCTCCTGAGAGAAGGTTGATGTATAGACTAACTGTCTACTGAAATTGATGAAAGAGATGCCTGACTCAACTCCTCCCGAAGCTGCTCTACCTGTAACTCAGATTTTTGAAGGACCATCTGTGTGTTCTCCAAGGAGTCTTGTGTGTTCACCAGCTCACGGGTAAGTCTATCTACCTCATGCTCTTTCCCTTCCAACGCACCCTGGTACACGCCACCCACTACGAGAAGATAATCCTTATCTGCGAGAAGGTGTAGGTAGTTAGATCTAGTCACTACCATGGCCTCCTTGAGTGTAATGAAATCCTCAAGAGAAAGATCTCCTCCCAAGTTGTCCTACGCCATAGTGGTCCTCCAACAAAAATCAGCCACCACTGTATGTGTGTCATCGAGGTGTCTCATGGCTGCCACAATCATGTCCTCACGAACCTTCAGTTTCCCTGTCAAATGGTGTGACTCACACGAACAAACACCCACATCATGCTAAAGTGCTACCTTGTGACTCCTGCTACCAAGGTTAACTGTGGAATCCTCATCAGAGTATGCCCCAACATCTGTTGTACCACCCTGCCCAACATCACTCAAAAACACCTCCTGAGAAATGAGATCCATCTCAGTGGGTGACCCATGTGAACAAACCTCCTCAAAACCAACTACATCTCTCTCATCTCTGATACACATCTCCTGAGAAATGAGGTCAACCTCAAAAGGTATCTCATTCGCTGCCAACTCCTCCTCACGCACATCCTCATTATCATGAGCATCACTAATAAGGTATGATGTGGAATCCTCAACATCGGTTGATGGGGACACTTCACCATATGCACCATCAACCTTTTTCCTTGGCACCTTCACCTTCTTGTCCACTAATACTTGGGGTTCATACCACTCAGGATGTTTGATGCAGTGTTGTATATATCTCCAATATATCGAATATATCGCGGAGATAAAAGGGAGGGCGATATATTCTATGGAATATATCGCAACATATCCGACATATTGAATGTGTTGCGACACATTCAATATGTTGCGACACATTGCTAAAATAGCGCGAGTCGATGGAAAATATCGGCCTGGTGGCAAAAAAATGAAGAAAAGTGCGTGTGAAGGGGTTTTAAAGGCCACAGGTCACTTTTTTCATTCATTATTTCATTTCTAAGGCGTGAGAGAGCTAGAGAGTTGTGAGGGAAGTCATTGTGCATCTATCCAAGGAGGAGAAAGCCAAGGATCTTCTTGACTTTAGCGGAGAGATCGTGAAGTGGGGATTCATCATTCAATCGTTCAAACCATCAAGAATTCCAGGTATGATCCAAAACGTTTTTCTTTCATTTATTTGAAGTTTGAACTTCGTTTTTCTAGAGTTAGGCTAGGGTTTGCAATGTGCCTCTTCTTGTTGTTTTTGAATGAAAGATTCAATCATTCCACATTCATCTAGCTCTCATTATTTAAGCTTTGCATTATTATGTGTTTATTTTGGTTTTTTTTGTGCCATCGGTTTAATATTTTCACTTAAACAAAATGTCGAAGGCATTGGATCCAATGTGGGTGTATGGTGAACCAATGGAACTTCCTAATAGACAAATATTGACATGCAATCTTTGCAGCAAAAGAATTTATGGAGGAATTAGCTGCTTGAAATACCACCTTGCCAAAATCACTGGGTTTGATGTGGAAATTTGTCTAAATAGTAGCTCGGAAATTATGTGTATTGCAAGCCAATCACTCATTGATATGGCTAATAAGAGGGATGTGGCCGAGACTCGCAAAAAAGAACTTGAACTTGCAAATAGAAACACTGGAACAAGTGCCTCTAAGGAGGGACCAATACCACAATCCCACTCCTCAGCCACAGGGCCCTCAACTTCTGCAGACCTTTCTTTGTGCCAAGGTCAACACCTGGGGGGCAACCTTCTATTCGATCATTGATTAAGAAAAAAGAGATAGGGGAGGCCGACAAGCTCGTGGCCAAATGTTTTCTTTGGAGTGATATACCTTTTAACATTGCCAATAACCCCTTCTACCATTCCATGTTTGAAGTTGTTGCAATTGTTGGCCCGAGGTATAGGGGCCCTTCCTATCAGGATTTGAGAGGGTGTCTCCTTCAAGGGGAAAGGGCCGATTGCACAGAAAGATTAGCAGCTCAGGGAAACATGGAAGACCATCGGATGCACTGTGATGTCAGATGGGTGGACTGATGGGAAGGGCAGGTCAATTCTAAACTTCTTGGTTAATTGTCCCAAGGGGACAATGTTTATCAAAAGTGTTGATGCAAGTGCATAGACAAAAGATGCACAATTATTATGTGAGTTGTTGGATGGCTTTATCCGAGAGATAGGCCCACAGTATGTTGTCCAAGTCATCACGAACAATGTTGCTAATTATGTTGTTGTTGGGAGGATGCTTATGGAGAGGTATCCATCCTTGTACTAGAGTCCTAGTGCCTCCCATTTCATTGATTTGATGCTAGAGGACATGGGCAAACTTCCTTGGATCAAGGAAATCATTGATTCATCTCGGAGTGTGACAAAATATATATATAATCACACATTTGTTCTTTCACTCGTGAGACAGTTCTCAAGGAATAGAGAATTGGTGCGTCCCATGATCACACATTTCACCACCAGCTTTATTTCTCTTCAGTCACTCCTCAATAGTATGTTGGAGTTACATAGAATGTTTCTTTCTGATGAGTGGGTTGCCTGTGTCTATAGCACCAAACAAGATGGGCAAGCCATAGCCAAACTTGTGGGACATGACTAGAGATTCTGGAGTGGAGTAGGCAAGGTATGTACCATTAATGAACCTTTGGTAAAGGTTATTCGATTGGTTGACAATGAGAAGCCCACAATGGGCTACTTGTATGAGGCCATGGATAGGACCAAGGAAGCTATCTACCGGTACTATGAGGACAAGGGGGGGGAAGGACTCACCAAGAGAGCTCAAATATGGGGTGTGATTGATGAGCGATGGAATAACACTCTCTATCGTCTCATTCATGCAGCAGGGCTCTACCTCAACCCTGCATTCGCTTATGCTTGTGGATTTAATTTTGATGGTGAGGTCATTGATGGTTTCCTCCAATGCGTTCAGAGGATGGTGTTGACTCCAGCTGAACGCTCAGAGATTTCTAAACAAAATGAGATATATAGGATGGCATCCGGGATGTTGGGCTATGATATGGATGTCCAAGATAGGACCACAAGGATGCCAAGTAAGCTTCAATTTCAAATTTTGTTTATTCCTTTCTATATATTATATATGATATTTATTAGTTGACGAAAATCCGAAATATAATTCATTGTCTTCCTTTCATTTTATTCATTGTAGATGTCTGGTGGAAACATTATGGTGGAAAGCTCCCAAATCTGCAGAAACTTGTCGTTCAGGTGCTTAGTCAAACTTGCAGTTCTTTAGGGTGTGAGCACAATTGGAGTGTCTTTGAAAAGATACACTCTAAGAAGCGCAACAGGTTATAAATGTTCAAAAATGCAACAATCAAAATTTAAATTGTTTATATTTTTTAAATTTTAATTTTTACAATTCAGTATTTACCATCATTAAGTATGGCTCTCAATGTTCATATAGGTTAGGTACCCAACGCCTTATTGACTTGGTATATGTCTACTACAATCAAAGGCTGTGGGTGAAGCAACTTGACAAAGAACCTGACATACAGGCCATTTCATTGGATGACATTGACACCACTAGTCAGTGGAGGGCGGAGATTCAGGAGCCTGAGATGGAGGAGGCACCTGAGAGGTTGGAGGAGGAACATGCAAATGATTTGAGGGAGGAGGCGACAACGAAGGAGGAGGAGGAGGAGGACGATGATGTTCCACTCCCAATGGATACAGACGCTGAGGAGGAGATTGATATTCCGATGCAGCCAATGTCGCCACCACGTCCACAGGGAGCCATACCTGGAGTTGGACTTGGGTCCGTTGGGACTGAGAGGAGGCAACACACTTTTCCTTCCACCTCATCCCCATCACTTACCGCCTCAGATGCTGCATCTGGAGCAGCTGGAGTTTCCACTCTATTGACCGCCTATTTAGCTAGGGGTCAACTCATGTGCCATGATGATATACATCACCTGATGAAGATATATTGAAGGCAGTATTGGTTCTACTTGGGCATTTGATGCTCCAGCACTAAATTTTGTAAACGAAATTTCCGCACCCCTGCGTGGGTTGATAATGTAATAAGTTTCCATGGATCATAGTTAGGTCAGGTACCTTGGGATGTTTTCATTGGGAGAGTTCCTTTCACCAAGGGTTTTTTATCCTCAGGTTATCAACTAGGCTTTTCAGCCCGGCTGACTTCCCATGAGTTTTTCCCTCCACACATGCAAT
>ML785976.1:164816-182936 GCA_009831015.1 Picea engelmannii
ATGACCATGGGCATGTAGCGGTATGACACTACCACCTATCTGGTCACCAAACCAGGGTAGTGGCTCTTGGTGGCATAGCCAAGAGAAAGGGGGTCTCATCACGAGCCAGCCTTCTCATCTCCGTGAAATGTTTGTGGATAACGCTATCACCTCTGGTCATCAAGCCAAGACAGTGGCCCTCAATCTTTCCCTTGAAGCACAAAGGAAAAAGATCAAAAGAACTAAAGCTAAGAATAAAAGGAAATGAATGGGCTAGGAAACAATTACATTTATGACAAGGTGCAGCTCGCCCTCTACAAAGGCACCCACAGGTAAGACTTACATTTCCCTGTTATTATTGCACCCCATGCCACCTCATACACTTACATGACCTGGATTGGCTCTCACCTGGGAAACACCCCAAACTTAAGGAAGGTTAGCCCAATAGAACACCCTGAGACCTTCTCCAAACCTGAACTTGTCAAATTGCATAACGTCTTTGAGCATTTGTCTGGGTTAAGGGGGGTTTGATGCACATGTTTGGGTAATTTAATTATTGGATGTGATTTACATGCTATGATCCATGTGACTTATGAACCCCTAGAGGGTGTACTTGTTGTTGCAGCAAGACCTTGCCTGGTGGACAAGTACACGTGAGGCAATGATTAGGTCGAACCTTCATGAGGGATTAAAGCCCACAAATGGATGTTGTAACCCCAGCCAAGGGAAAAAGACATTGAAGACTTGCACCAAGAAGAAAGAAGGGCGTTGCCTTTGGAGGCACCCTAGCAGACCTAGACCCAAGGGGATCTTGCTCTTCCTTCCGGACGTTGACCCTTGAAGGCCCAAGACATCACCATCATGACCCTGGACGTCATCCAGAGCCAAGGTTTTCATTTTGAAGGCAATGTGAGCTTTGTGTCACGTGCGGGCATCATCTGAGGCCTTTGGAGGCCAACTATTCTACATCCTAGGCCCAACGTTCCACCCTGGGGCCTCAATGTCACCCTAGAAGGGCATGACATCACCCCTGGAGGTGTCTTCAGATGATAATTAATTTTATTTATGTAAAATTTGGATTTTAATGTAAATTGGTCAGGTCGACCTTAATTTTGACCTAAAATTAATTAAGTGTAAGATTTGTATAAATAGAGATAAAGTACTGTCATTTTATCATCATAACTCCTCACACAGAAAGAAGAGGACTGAAATTTGCATCCTACTTAGAGTTTATTAGTTGAAATTGTGATGTGCACCTCTCTTTTGGAGTCTTCTACTTGCAACTTGGACAAATTTTGGTGAAGCCAATTGGTAATCTAGTGTTTTCATGCATGATTATTCTTGGTGAAGTAAGTAAATCTTTTTTTTGTCATTACTTTTGAATGGTTATGGTATATTTGCTTGCTCATGATAAAGATTATGAAATTGCATGCTTGATAAACCCTAGAAATGAAGAACTTAAGTTACTACTTCTTCACTTTGTATTTGCTAAACTTAGCCTAATTGGTCCATATTGATAAGCCTCTAAAGCCCTAAAGTGATAGCTTTTTAGAGGTCTTGATCAATTATAATTGCATCTAAATATTTCTTCAACTATCTAAGGAGGAGGAAAACCGTTAGGGCCTAGAAGTGCCTACTCTCGAGTAGCTCACCTCCCCAAAGGTTGAATCTCAAGAAGACTTAAGTTACTACTCTTCTCAGATTCATCTTTTACTTGGATAACATAATCATTTTGTTGCTTACTCCAGATGAATGTTTGTTGAACTCTTGACTCCATAACCGTTTAGTGGCACTACTCTTTACATTCCTTTTGAAGAGAGATCAAACCAACACTCAAACCTTGAACTTACTAGCTTTCACTAACTAAAACTAACCCTAACCTAGCCTAGATCACTAAAATATTTGTTGCTGTTACAAAAGATTGCTACAGCCATCTAACTGCAGCAAATTTTCTGCAAAACTGACTTTAAATGCTAGCTAGACACTTCAGAAATTGCTTGTGACAATTGATTATCATTTTGCCTAGTAGAAGCTACCATTTCATTGTCTTTTCAAGCAATTTTGAGGCATATTTCTTGCAGCTGTTATAAAATACTTATTGATGTTGTAAACTTTCATGTTGCTGCCATTTTATATCAGCCAGCATATATTTCAAAGGTTCATTGTCTTATTGAAGCACTAACATCATTTTGTACTTGAAACTGCCATATTTTTGTTTGTTGTCTTGTTCTGAGCAGGTACACTTCAATTGTTACATTTGCTTCATCTCCTAAGACATAAAGACCTTTTGACTTGACTAACCAGTGAGAGGGGGGTATTCTTGCATCCATGTCTTAGTTTCACCAGCCATTTAGGTCACTAGGGACGTCTCCCTTGGGGTAAACATAACATACTTCTAAACAGAAAGGGGTCTCCTATTAAGGTGACAGTCATAGGTCACCCCCTTGTTATGCCAATCTTGCCTCACTTGCCTTGGGCTTTGGGCAAGTACAAATTGTGCGATAACATTTTTTGCGTCGTTGTCGGGGAACACTGAGTCAATATTCCTCAACGACACTTTTTCTGTAAGCCTTTATCCAAAGCCTTCTTTTCACAAAGTTTACCTGGCGACTCCACTGAGGGTGATTCCCTCATCCCTTTCATAATCTCAAGGAGATCGTTTGGCGACTCCACTGATGACGACCCATAATGGGCGTCAGTACACACCTTATTATCCTATAATTCCTAATGTCTCCATGGTCCCTCCTAAATGGGCCCCCAAAGAACTCTTCAACCTTTTAGACTTGGCCAATATCCAAGGAGGATTACATGATCTCCCTAAAGATGTCGATTCATGGATGCACATATTTTCAGGAGAGGTTGGGGCTTCTGGTAATATTCATTGGACCAAATTTTGTGAGAGTTATGAGTTCCATCAATCTAGGAAAGAACATCCTGACACATTCATGAGACTTTTCTTTGCCTCACTCACTGGAGATGCCAGAAATTGGAGCACTAAACTCCCAAGCAAAAGCCTTGCAACCTGTAAATATTTAGAACAAGTTTTTCTACGAAGATGCAGTGGGATGGAAGATATGAACTCCCTTTATTCTCAATATCTCAAAATTTGCAAACAAAATGATGAAGATGTTAAGGAATTTAATGACGGGTTTAACACCTTACTTGGTCGAATTGAGTCCAATTTTCAAACAGAGGGCGTTATTCTCAGGCAATATTTAAATTCCTTCGAAGGAAATTTCCAGTCCATCCTCGGGAACCGATTCCCTATAAACCTCAAAGAGGCACAAGATGGTGCTTTCCAGATTGAAGAAAATCTCAGATGGAGCAATCCCATTTCCCAAGTCAATCTTCTTCACAACCAAGATGATATCTTATGGTTCGATGAGAAGAACATGGAAGAACAAGAACATGATTTTCCGAAGATACTAGAGGTAAACAATGACATTGAGTTAGTTACCCTCCCTAAGGGAACCAATACTTGGAAGACGGGATTGTCAAACCTGGAAGATGCCTGGATTTTTTCAGAACAACATGAGCCCCACGAGGATGTAAGTGCTCCTGAGAATATCTATGAAGATTGGGAGGGTGATAAAGGAGACATTGAATGTTTACCTCCACAAATCACTGAGGAAGAAGATTTTGGAGAAGACTCCCTTGTTGTCTTTCATGTTGGAAGCATTGGGACAAGATACGGTGAACCCACACCTTTTTATGTTACCCTCCAAATCAATGATTTCCTTCTCCATAATTGTGTTTTTGACCCAGATACTTCCAGAAACATTATGACTCAAAGGGTCATGCACCAACTAGGACTTAGTATATCACAACCATATAATGATACATGAGATGGTTTTACACGTGGTCTTATCAAAGACTTGGTGGTTGCCTTCCATACTTGCCCTGATGTCTCTTTCAAGATCGATGTAATAGTAATAGACACATTAAGTAGTTGGAAAATCTTGCTCTGCAAAAACTTGGTAGAAAAACTAGGAGAAAGCTTCCAAGACCAAGGATTTAAGGCCATTATACCCTATCGCGAGGGAGGATTTTTCACCCTTCACAAGGAACCTATCACTGGATGCCTCATTGAAGTTTCTGAAGAACCCACTGATCAGCTCCTTTGTGTGAACAATGGAGTAAAAAGTTGGTTTGTTCAAGGAGGAGACTCCAAAGATGAACCTTGCAAAACGCCTAAAGGAGTATGGACATTAGAATTTGATGGTGCTCACTCGAGTTTTGGCTTAGGGGCGGGCATCATCCTAACTGCCCCTTCTAAATAAACTTTCTACTACTCCTATAGGCTTGAACATCAGTGCACAAACAATGTCGCGGAATATGAGGCTTTAATCATATGTCTTAGCTTGGCCATGGATAGGGGTATAAGGCACTTCGTGGTCATTGGTGATTCAGACCTAATAGTTTCACAACACAAGTTTTACTAAACTTTGCCACAAAGAATAAAAGACTCAAAAGGTACCGAGACTTTACAAGGTCTATCGCAAAATCTTTTGAAGTGGTGTCAATTGAAGCAATCCCCAAACAGGAAAATTCTGTAGTAGATGCCCTGGCCGTCTCAGCATCTACCTTGCAACCTTGTGAAGGCTCCCTCCAAAATCTGTGCAAAATGGAGGTTCTATTTAGACTATCAATCCCTGATAACTTAAAGCATTGGCAAGTTTTTGAGGATGACAGTCAAATCCTTAGATTCATGGAAAATAGTAGATATTTCACCAATTCGCAAGTAAATTTCCCGGTTGAGTCCATGGATCTTGAGGTAGTAAATTTGCAAAATAATACTCTACCAAAAGGGTGCATTCCTTTAGAACAACTCTTTGATAGATGATGCTTGCAAAGGGAAAATCCCCAAACAACAAACAGATAAGGTCTTCGAATTCAATATTGGGACCGAGATAGACCCAAGAATGGTAAAGATAGGGAAGGGCACCACTAAAAAGGAGAGAAATGAAATACTTGACCTCATAAGGGAGTTTAAGGATGCCTTTGCCTGGACTTATGATGACTTGAAGGCTTATAGGAGTGATGTCATCCAACATGCTATACCCTTAACAAAAGGAGCCAAACCTTTTCGACAATTAAGGCATATTAATCCTAAGTTGGAAAATCAAATACAAAAGGAGCTCCAAAAAATGGTAGATGTTGGTATCATAGTCCCCATTAGGTATTCATCATGGATGTCTAATTTGGTAGTTGTCCGAAAGAAGAGTGGTGGCATTAGCCTATGCATTGATTTATGCAACCTTAACCAGCTATCATTAAAGGACAATTACCCCCTCCCAAATATGGAACATTTATTACAAAAGATCACCGGGGCAGGCATGATGTCTATGCTAGATGGATTTTCTAGATACAATCAAGTGTTACTCAAAAGGGAGGATCAACTTAAAACAACATTTACTACACCATGGGGAACATTCATGTATTTAAGAATGTTGCTTGGTCTTATAAATGCGGGTTCAACTTTTCAAAGAGCAATGGACTTTGCCTTTAGGGATTTGATCCAAAAGATTATAGAAATTTACCAAGACAATCTCACAGTAGTGTCAAAGGAAAGGAAAGATCATATCTCACGCCTCAGAATTATCTTTGAAAGGTGTAGGAAATATGGTATTTCCTTGAACCCTAAAAAATCTGTTTTCGAGATAGATAAGGGGAAGTTATTGGGGCACATAGTTTCAGAAGGGGGAATATTTGTTGACCAAGAGAGAATCCAGTCTATCAAGAGTGTACGTCCCCCTGCTAATAAAAAGGCCCTTCAATCGTTCTTTGGGAAGCTAAATTTCATTCGAAGATTTGTTCCAAATTTTGCTGAGAGAATAAAACCCATGAGTGCCTTGCTTAAGAAAGATGTGGCTTTCAGGTGGGATGACAAAGGTCTCCAATCTTTTGAAGATATAAAAAATGCCATCTCCCAAGCCCCGATTTTAGTTAGCCCTAATTACTCACATGATTTTATGATATTTTCCTTTGCTTCTCAAGATACCATTGCAGGTGTCTTATTGCAAAAGGATGTTGATGATCATGAACATCCTATTGCATTTATGAGCAAATTCCTTAGGGATTCAGAGTTGAACTATTCGATCATTGAAAAACAAGCTTATGCCCTGGTAAAATCTCTCAAGCATTTTAGAAATTACGTTGGCTATAACAAGATCAAGGTTTACGCCCCTTACCCAGCAGTTAAAGATGTTTTATCACAACAGGATTGTATGGGTATTAGGGGTAAGTGGGTTTCCAAGATCCAAGAATATGACTTGGAAATAAAACCCACTAAGATCATAAAGGGACAAGGATTAGCTCAAATCTTGACCGAAAGCAATGAAGAAGTCATACAAATGGGAGAAAACGAGCAAGTGAATATGGTGGTGAGTGCATTAGAACATGATGAATGGTATTTCGACACAATATATTACCTTAAAAACTTATCATGCCCAAATCACCTGGTAGACTATAAAAGAAGGGCTCAAGACTCAAAGCTATGAAGTATTGTTTAACTGAGGACGGTCTTGGTTGGAAAGACCCGGATGGAGTTCTCCTTAGAGGTGTGAACAAAGATGAAGCTGACAAATTGTTAAGGGAGTTACACTCTGGGTATTGTGGGGGGCACTTTGTTGCTCGTACTACCGCTCATAACATCTTAAGAGCGGGATATTATTGACCGACATTGTTTGTTGATACACACGGATATGTCCGGTCATGCCAACCTTGTCAATACTTTGCGAGTAAACAGAAACTCCTGGCACAACCTCTAAAACCCGTGATTGTGGAAACCCCTTTTCAACAATAGGGTTTGGATTTTATTGGTGAATTTAAGGATAATTCAAGTAATGGTTACCGATGGATTTTGACCGCCACAGATTACTTTACCAGATGGGTGGAGGTTGTTCCCACAAAGAAGGCTACTAAGGAGGTGGTCATGAACTTTTTAGAAGAAAGAATCATAACAAGATTTGGAGTACCAGCCAAAATCACCACTGACAATGTCAAAGCTTTTAGCACCCTTGCCTTAGCAGAATTTTGTTTTAAACATGGTATCACTCTATCCCATTCATCAAACTACTACCCCCAGGGGAATGGATTGGTAGAATCGAACAATAAGAATCTCATGAATATCATCAAGAAGGTTGTGGGAGAAAATAGGAAGGCCTGAGATAGAAAGATCAAGTACACCCTGTGGGCATATCGCATAACAGCAAAGACCTCGACAGGAAAAACCACGTTTGAACTAGTATACGGGTTGGAGGCTAAATTACCTGTGAATCTCCAAATCCCCATCCTCCGCTTCGCCCAACAATACACCACAGAAGAAGAAGCAATCCAGGGATGAATTGACCAGTTGGTGGAATTAGATGAATGCAGGAGGGTTGCTTTGAGTCAGATGGAAAAGGGTCAAGAGAAGGTTAAGAACACTTTTGATCACAAAGCAAAGGAGAGGGATTTCAAAGAAGGAGACCTAGTGTTATTATGGAACAAAAGGAGAGAGAAACCTGGTATGCACAAAACGTTAGACGGATTATGGACAGGTCCTTACAAGATTATGAGTCAAGTAGGAACAAACTCGTTTAATTTAACAATGCTTGAAGGAGAGGCTTTGAAGCTACCTGTGAATGTTATCCACGTCAAGGGTTACTTCCCGTCGACAGCATGACAGGTAAGTACAGGTAAGTTAGATAGGTAGGCATGTTGCATCCATTATATATACCATTGCATTTGCATATTGTATTATCTCACTTGTATATGTGTATGCTCAAGATCATATATTAGATTATAGATGCTTTTTATTTTATTATATCATATATGAACAAGGGGTGATATCACCACCCTAAGGATTACTAATACATTTTGTTGAGATTTAGCAGGTACAGGTCATACAAGAGATGTTGAAATTCTCATGCGCTCTACAGTGAGCACATGTCCCCGAGTTGGAGCCAGATGTTATCCCCTACCCTGGGGATAACTAAGGGGATCATGTCTCGAGGCCCACAGGTCCTAGACATAAAGTACCAAGAGCCAAACGACTTGAGCATGGCACCGAAGGGCCCCTCTTTTCTTCAGTGCAATCCATTTATCATCAGCAGCAGTATCCATCCCACCAGCCTGTACCTGAAGTAGCAGTAAGTCTTGCTCCATGAGGTAATGAGTTCGAGTATCATGGTATGTGTCACTCTGATTCTCGAAGCACTTGAATATGTTGCATTGAATCTCGTTCATTTCATAGCGTTTGCTTGGAAACTATGCTCTTTGACTTGTTTATAACTGGAAGGGTGACATGGTGCCCTAGTAAGTTGATCTCCCTTTAGGATGGGTTGCCACTGGGTGGGACTGTGAAAGGTCATCGTCCGCTCCCTCCATACTTACCACTTTCCATCTTGATCCCTCTTATCTCCCCTCACCTTTGTTCGAGCATTGGGATTGGCCACACTAGGAAGGGTTGCACCTTGCCTTTTGGGAAGAAGGGGCTAAAGGCCCAGAGGGTAAAAGTAGTTGGTAAGAGTTAAAAGCCAATATTGAAACCTTTAAGATGCTTCGCCCAGGGATTCTCGAGAAAGCAGTAAAAAGCTTCTCAGTAAGAAAAGGGAACCCAAAAGATAAATAAACACTCAAGGTACTAGTTGATGGATAAGAGGTCTCATAACGAGCCGGCCTATTATGACCATGGGCATGTAGCGGTATGACACTACCACCTATCTGGTCACCAAACCAGAGTAGTGGCTCTCGATGGCATAGCCAAGAGAAAGGGGGTCTCATCACGAGCCAGCCTTCTCATCTCTGTGAAATGTTTGTGGATAACGTTGTCACCTCTGGTCATCGAGTCAGGGCAGTAGCCCTCAACCTTTCCCTTGAAGCACAAAGGAAAAAGATCAAAAGAACTAAAGCTAAGAAAAAAAGGCAATGAATGGGCTAGGAAACAATTGCATTTATGACAAGGTGCAACTCGCCCTCTACAATGGCACCCACAGGTAAGACTTACATTTCCCTGTTATTACTGCACCCCATGCCACCTCATACACTTACATGCCCTAGATTGGCTCTCACTTGGGAAACACCCCAAACTTAAGGAAGCTTAGCCCAATAGGACACCCTTAGACCTTCTCCAAACCTGAACTTGTCAAATTGCATAACATCTTTGAGCATTTGTCTAGGTTAGGGGGGTTTGATGCACATGTTTGGGTAATTTAATTATTGGATGTGATTTACATGCTATGATCCCTGTGAATTATGAACCCCTGGAGGGCGTACTTGTTGTTGCAAGACCTTGCTCGGTGGACAGGTACACGTGAGGGAATGATTACATCGGACCTTCAGGAGGGCTTAAAGCCCACAGATGGATGTTGTAACCCCATCCAGGGGCAAAAGACATTGAAGACTTGCACCAGGAAGAAAGAAGGATGTTTCCTTTGGAGGCACCCTGGCAGACCTAGACCTAGGGGGATCTTGCTCTTCCTTCTAGACGTTGGCCCTAGAAGGCCCAAAACGTCACCATCATGACCCTGGACGTCATCCAGAGCCAAGGTTTTCATTTTGAAAGCAGTTGTGAGCTTGGTGGCACGTGTGGGCATCATCTGAGGCCTTTGGAGGCCAAGCGTTCTACATCCTAGGCCCTAGAAGGGCATGATGTCACATTGGAGGTGTCTTCAGATGATAATTAATTTTACTTATGTAAAATTTGGATTTTAATGTAAATTGGCCAGGTTGGCCTTAATTTTGACCTAAAATTAATTAAGGGTCAAAGTTTTGTATAAATGGAGATAAAGTACTCTCATTTTATCATCATAACTCCTCACACAAGAGGAAGAGGATTGAAATTTGTGCCCTACTTAGGGTTTATTGGCTGAAATTGGGATGCGCACCTCTCTTTTGGAGTCTTCTACTTGCAACTTGGACAAATTTTGGTGAAGTCAATTGGTAATTTAGTGTTTTCATGCATGATTATTCTTGGTGAAGTAAGTAAATCTACCTTTTGTCATTACTTTTGAATGGTTATGGTATATTTGCTTGCTCATGATAAAGATTATGAAATTGCATGCTTGATAAACCCTAGAAGTGAAGAACTTAAGTTACTACTTCTTCACTTTGTATTTGCTAGACTTACCCTAATTGGTCCATATCGATAAGCCTCTAAAGCCCTAAAGTGATATCTCTTTAGAGGTCTTGATCAATTATAATTGCATCTAAATATTTCTTCAACTATATAAGGAGGAGGAAAACCGCTAGAGCCTAGAAGTGCCTACTCTCTAGTAGCTCACCTCCCCAAAGGTTGAATCTCAAGAAGACTGAAGTTACTACTCTTCTCAGATTCATCTTTTACTTGGATAACATAATCATTTTGTTGCTTACTCCAAATGAATGTTTGTTGAACTCTTGACTCATAACCCTTTAGAGGCACTAGTCTTTACATTCCTTTTGAAGAGAGATCAAACCAACACTCAAACCTTGAACTTACTAGCTTTCACTAACTAAAACTAACCCTAACCTAGCCTAGATCACTAATATATTTGTTGTTGTTACAAAAGATTGCTACAGCCATCTAACTGCAGCAAATTTTCTGCAAAACTGACTTTAAATGCTAGCTAGACACTTCAGAAATTTCTTGCGACAATTGATTATCATTTTGCCTAGTAGAAGCTACCATTTCATTGTCTTTTCAAGCAATTTTGAGGCATAATTCTTGCAACTGTTTTAAAATACTTATTGTTGTTGTAAAATTTCATGTTACTGCAATTTTATATCAGCCAGTATATATTTCAAAGGTTCATTGTCTTATAGAAGCACTAACATCATTTTGTACTTGAAACTGTCATATTTTTGCTGCTTGTCTTGCTCTGGGCAGGTACACTTCAATTGTTACATTTGCTTCATCTCTTAAGACATAAAAACCTTTTGACTTGACTAACCAGTGAGAGGGGGGTATTCTTGCATCCTTGTCTTAGTTTCATCAACCCTTTAGGTCACTAGGGACGTCTCCCTTGGGGTAAACATAACATACTCCTAAATAGAAAGGGGTCTCCTATGAAGGTCACCCCCTTGTTACACCAATCTTGCCTCACTTGCCTTGGGCTTTGGGCAAGTACAGATTGTGCGATAACATTCATGACCCACCACACACTTCACGAAGACTTCACATTCCTTGGTGAAGCCTTTCATGGCTATCCTCACCAACTCTAAATCCGATATGACCTTCCCAACTGCAGCCAGCTCATCTTTCACTTGAGCTACCCCGGTAAGATAAGAAGACGCACTTTCCCCCTTACCCATCTTGGTATCATGCAATTTATCCTTTAAGGCCATCTTTCGGTTTTCATTCTTCGCCCCGTACAAGTTTTTAAGTGCATCCCACATCTCTTTGGTTGTCTTTGTCTCAGCCAAGTGTGGGATAAGGTGGTCCTTCACCCCATCCAAAATAACCCTCTGAGCTTTGGCCTCCTTTACCTCATGTAAATCCAAAGCTATAGGGTCTATTGATTGAACAACAACTATGGTGCTAACAAAGCTCCAAATTTTGTTCTCCTGATAATAGCCGACATCCTGACTTTCCATTGCAAATAGTTGGAAATCCCATCCAACTGGTTCTCATACCTAATGCAAACAGCCATCACTGTCAATTGTTCAATGGAAAACAAACAATCAAGTTTCCCCCCTCCAAATCTTGCCCAAAAATAACACTGCTCACTGTCACTCAGAGCCCAAGCTCTGATACCATGTAGAAATTTAATGACAAAATCAGCATGCACTATATTATGTCATTCACTTAGCAACCTAGAGATAAATGTCATCTATGAACTCTGAAATGTTTAAACCCTGAGACGAACTAACTTCGCTCACACAAAGAATATCCAATATAAATAGGATAGTACACAGAAATCCATAGAGGATAGTAATAATATGAATAATGAATAAGTTATGAGATGATTACAATGAGAATGAGGGCCCGTTTATATATCCTCACATGGGCGCCCTTTCATGAATAGACACATACTTTAGATAAGACATGAATTTTTATTTATGATGTGTTTAATTATTGAGTTTAATTATTATATTTAATTATTATTTATTATATCTATTTCTATTTCTATATGTATATTGTGTTCATAACATTGCCTTCCCCTTAAAAATGTTTTGTCCTCAAAGCATACTTTATGGAAGACTTATCTCTTACTTTGGCTTGTAATTATTGTCTCTCGATTCTTCATTCTTGAGCTAGTAGTCGTTGAGGACCTGAGACGACAGGATCTTTTAAGCGTTGAGCAGAACTGTCGAATTGTAAAGGAGTCTATCCATCCTAATTCGATCTTCTGTGGATTTGGGCTTTTATAGGGTTCTTGGAAAGAACTCGATACATTTTTACTCCCATGATAGCTTCTACTTTGACCCCCACTTGTAGTGGAAGTAATAATCTTCGGCATATCAGTTATTTGTTTATGTTGAAACATTGATTGGTTGAAGTATCGGCTTTTGTGATTAGGATGTCGATAAGGCATCCTTGCAACTTGATCTTTACTTCATATACTTGTAGTTTTTTCTTGATTAACTTTTAGAATTGAGTCTTCTTCATACCCCTGGATTGTTTCTACTTCGACATTTGAAGACCTCTTTACATGAGTTGTAAGGTTGACTAGATCTGTATTAATTCCTTTATCTAGAATTGGGATTTTTACATCTAAAGACTTCTCTAGCTCCATAGGTTTAGTCATTGTCTCTTTATCGACTATTGATGTTTTGTGATCTAGCTCTTCTTGTGAAGACTTATTATCATGCTTAAGTCCTTTAATTTGTGTTAGTAAATCCTGATTATGTTGTTTTAATCGTAAAAGTTATTTTTTATCTTCTGACTTGTCATCTTTATTTTTTGATTCTAGATTCTCCTTTCTTTCATCCTTTAAGATTTTAATGTGTTCTAGTAAATTTTGATTAAGGTTCCTTAGGTAGGAGCTTCCTTCCTCTTCTTCGGTTAATTTCTCTTTGAGACCTTGATTTTCTTGTTCCAACTTTTGAAAACAACGCTTCTTCTCCTTGGACTTCATGATTTTTTGCAAGTAGTTTCTGATTATGATTTCTTAGGCGGGAAATCTCTTTGTTTTTTTCAATGATGATCTTGTCACATTCTTTCTGTCGATCTTGCAACTTTTGTATTGACTTCTGGTTATCTTGAAGGATCACTTCTAATATG
Organism: Picea engelmannii; assembly: GCA_009831015.1. Classification (NCBI taxonomy): domain Eukaryota; kingdom Viridiplantae; phylum Streptophyta; class Pinopsida; order Pinales; family Pinaceae; genus Picea; species Picea engelmannii. The sequence goes on from ML785976.1 coordinate 177,982, forward strand.
TCCTTCAGGTCTTCTGATGATGGAGCTTCTGAAATTGACTTCATTGTAACATCCTGTAATGTGATTTTCTTCTTCTTATAAGAAAATGTCAAAAATTGTCCCCTTGGGTTGAAAATAAAAGTACCCAATGCATCTACCCAAGTTGACCCTAGAATTATATCAACATTGTCTTGATACATCGATACCACATTGAATTGACCTATGAATTTGTAATCACCAATAGATAGTTGTAGGTTCTTAATTTCATATTTCTCATCAGAAATACTTGTGTCATTTTCAATTATATTTGGTTCTAAAACCATTAATTGGTTCGCCAGATCAACATTAATGTGATTTTTCTTGGCGTTCGAGAAAATAGCGATGTTGATATTATTTCCTTGAATAATCCCATTAACTTCTAATAAGGAATCCACATATTTTTTTATAAGTATGAGGGAATCTTCCTTGTTTTTCACCACGAAACTCCATTTTTTATTCACCTGTACTCCATATATATATATATATATATATATATATATATATATATATATATATATATATATATTATAAAAATTCCTTTTAATTTACAACACTCCCTATATCTTTTAATCCTTGTATGTTTGGTGACTTCATAAAATTTATATTATTTACTCCACAACTTAAGTAATAGCTTTTTATTATTGACTTTTATATGGTTATATGACTACTAACTATGTCTTCTTATATATGATTGGGATATTAAAACATGGACCATATAAACCTCGTTTATTGCCCCCCTACTTCATAAATATTGTCATTTGTTAATAGTGGCAACTCTAAGGCGAATTAAGAAGCTTTGGATATCCCTCTTTTAAGTTCCGTAGTAAGATCTCGTAATTACTCCAACTCTATGATCCACTAGACAGTACCCAATAATTTGGCAATGCTTCTGCAGTCACGATGATCAACTAACACTTGACCGGCGTGATTTTAGAGATGGTCTCAACTAATCTTTTAATAATATATCCGAAATTGTAGTCCTTACTCTGTGTTCGCCAGAATTAATGTGTGATTGTAGTGACTAGTCGCGACCTTTTGATTGACGTTTCTCGGGTTACTATTTGTGTCCCACCAAATTCCTAATTAATAATACTGTCGACTTGGTTAATGCAGCGAAGAGAACAGGCACAATTCCTAGTTTTGTCGAGGAATCGTTCCCACACTGTTCAATTTATGGGTCAAACTGGCAAGATGTTTCCTCAACTATTCGTGAATGTTTTCTAAACTATTCTTCTGTAAATCCCTTGTAATGGTAGCCATGATTTCAATGGACAAACTGTATTTTCAATATACCAATTAGATTTCAAATTTCGCCACTATAGAGATACCGTCTGAACTTAGAGACTTCTTTATTTTCTTTTTAACCCTTTTTTTTTGGTTCTTTAATGGAACTTTGAATTTGTTATTTTTTTTATTATTCTTTTGGCAGCAACTAATTTTTTGTTTTTTCTTTTTCTTCTGGAATTATGAATTGTCAATGGTTAATGGCCAGAGGTGGTCAAAGATCTGATTTTGTGGCTAAAAGCCTGATTTGATCAAGGATCAAGAATAATCAAAGAAACTATGTTTTGTGACTAACAGTCGAATCGAGACGAAGCTCTAATACCAAATGAGACGAACTAAGTTCGCTCACACAAAGAAAATCCAATATAAATAAGATAGTACCAATGTTGCAGGATTCTAGATGTAATTGCTAGATTCTAGATGGTTGGTGCTCGAATGATTAATCATTGATGTACTACTACTTACTGTTAGAATGTGCTCGTTATCCCATAGACAATATCACTATTGTCACCCAACCATAGGCCGAAGCCACCCTCCGAGCACCTTAACCTTGACAGAGAATCATTCTGGAAGCAAACCCTAGGCTAGATATCCAAAAAAAGGGTAGCGCACCCTTCTCCAAGGATAGCGCATCAAACAAGAGTTGATCAGATAGTCCAAACCATAACCAAGAGATAGTCCGAGCCAAAACCAAAATCTGCTAGTTGCAGCAGCTGCAACGGCAGCTCTCCTCCAGACTTGCGCACAAACTGGCCAACTGCAGTGCGCATAAGTGTTGCTTCTGCAGTTCTGAGAATGCCCTGCCAGAATGAAGACTGGCCTCCTGTATTTATACTAAATCTGGCAGACTGCCTGAGCCAACTTCTTATTCTGGGTACTAATTCTTTAGTATATATTATTTCCTTTCGCCGACTTCTTCTCTTGGAGACTAATAACCTAATACAAGTCATTCCCTTGAGCCGACTTGTCTTCTAGGGTTATTAACCAATCAATTATGGTTTCTTCTTGCTTCCCATAATATTCTATTCTTATCAGGTTTACACGTGGAGGTAAATACCTCCCGTAGCTACCATAATATCAACACTCCCTCCTAGCTAGGGAGGTATTTGAAGGTAATGGTCTTGAGCACAAACATACCATTTACCCGGTAGCATCAACATAGTCGTATAGACTATCTCATGACTAGATCATGAGCACCATCATCACTATCAGTGTCATCAGCTGCATCATCTCTCGAAACCATACTCCATCTGAGTAATTAGACATGATGCTGGATAAGTCACTCAAACCACAGAGTGACACAAGAGCCATTCTTCTAATCTGGACATATGTCCTAGAAGAATAAATGTTCTGAATCATTTTCCGTGTGGGAAATCTCTGTCCTTTGATCATCCATCTAGTTGATAATCATTTCCAACACTACTGATAGTCTTCAAGGAAATCGGAACAATATCATTCAATAGAACACAACTGTGTCTATCCATAGTAGTACACAACTACAATCCAGTGGTACACTACCACACCAAGTAGCACACAGATACTTGATCCATGATGTATAGTCACAATTAGTGGAACACATCCACCACAGCAGCATACATCTACTGTCTAGAGACATACAGTCTCCATAACAATCATCTGATATCAACATGCACAGAAAACATTGTTATGGTATAAACTAAATCATCTGGGCCAATCTTCCACTCACATCTGTGAGATCTTGGAAGAGCATCTGCCCTCAGAAGGTAAAACATCAATGATGAGCTATCTGGACTATTCTTCTCAAGCAAGGAAGAATAACTGTCCTGATTTCTGAGCCTAGACCATTCCCCACCCTGGGCCATTCCTCCGGCACTAAACAAAGTGCAACCTGGAGAGAATGAGTCTTCCCTAGGGAATGCATGTCCCCAATTGCTAAACCTGGACCATTCACCTATCTGGGCCATTCCTCTGGCACTAAACAAAGTGCAACCTGGAGAGAATGAATCTGCCCTAGGGAATGATTGTCTGGACCATTTCCAAAGGAAATCATTGTCCTGCACCAACCTCCAAAACGGACCATTCTTCGAAACTGCTCACAACTGTGAGCTTCGAAAGAATGACTGTCCGGCGAGGCGAACCAGTCTTCTTGAGTAACCCTCAAGAAGAGAGATTGTCCTAGACCATTCCCCATGTTAACCACAATGGGAAATCGATGTCTATGGTACATCAGCAATCCATCGAACCATTTTCATTCTGAAAATGACCGTTTGATCTGGACCATTTTCCGAACTGGAAAATGCCTATCCGTCAGAAATCTCAAACCACTTTCCAAACTGGAAAGGAACTGCTCATCCTGGACCATTTTTCGAACTGAAAAATGATTGTCCATAAATCAATAACACATCAGTGCTCCCTCCCAACCTGGGAGTCATCTCTTCCTTTTTCAATAAGGAAGTCATCTCCACGAGCTCCATCTTGAGTACACAAACTCTTTTATCTTGGACAGAGGCTTTACCAAAATGTCTGCTTATCTGCTCATTTATGGAGATATATATTTGAGAACCACTTTCTCTTTTCTGGACTTCATCACGGAGAGTGTAATGCTTGATCTCAATGTACTTTGGTCTTTCTGGAACACTGGTATTCTCTAAAGGCTTCATATAGCTCTGATCAATCATTGTTGGATTCATCTTTTGTTTCTTGCTAGCTCATGACATCGTGGCAAAGGTCAAACTAGAACACATCCAAGTGGTACTTCTTCTGCCATCATGAGGGTTTGTCATGGATTAGCAATCCATCATCCTGAGCTTCTAAGTAACCATTCTGATACAGTATCTCTGTTATAGAAATTTTTTCACCACGCTTTTGTTGTACATTGGAGGCTCTTTACCAAGTTGTCTTCTTCCATCTGCATACAAGAGTCTCCTTCTGGTATACCTCAAAACCTTGAGGTTTCTATACACTTCTTTGTTTGATTACTCTGTTGAGGAGAACAATCATTACATTTGTCTGATGTTAACTCCAACCCATGGATATTGCCGACGATATAATGGCTAATGCAGAGGTATGTTTGGTTTACTGGAACGAACAATCATCATAGTCTTCTCCCTCCATCTGGGAGAACCTCTAGTTCTATATCTCGCAATGCTTTCATTCATAAGTTTTCCATACACTTTTCTACGTCACAACTTTCAGTTCCTCTGCTTGATTGCTTTTAATGAGTTCATGTTAGGTTGGTAGTCTTGTGATTCTTGATACACTGACTGGTTGTTCTATCTTTTCTTTCTTTCTTGAAATCTTCATGTTCTTCCTCATGTTTCTCTTTAGCTCTTGAGTTCATGGAATTTTCTATAGATATCATGCCTTGAAGATTTCGCCTTCTTACTTTCATCATAGGATCATGGAGGTGGATGGACAACCAAGGATACTTTGAGGCTTCTTTTCGAAGAAGACTTCTTCTAAAGTCAAACTGAACACGTACTGCTTTTCATGGCTGCTACCATGGATATATACTTCATCATCTTCAATGGATCATAGGATTAGCTCCCTCCTAATCCTTGCTTCATGTATGACTGCATGTTTTTCTTTTGGGAGTATACAATCAGCTCCCTCCATCTAACATAATACACGCTTTCGTCTACATCCTTATTGCCTTCTGCAAGGGTGTCATAAGT
>ML785976.1:212740-224986 GCA_009831015.1 Picea engelmannii
ATAGTATTATCTGAAAATATATCATAACTCATACCGTTACCCATCAAACAAACTTGGGTCCATTACCCAAACCTGGGGTCTCCAACTTCTCATGGCCATAACTCTCTAACCATGAGGAATTATGTGACATTCCACATACCAACAGAAATGAGATGACAAGAACTATCCATCTAGGATATTTTCCCTGACAAATTCACTTTCCTTCATCTCATTATTCCACAATTAAGCATGGGTTCTCTTACTCCACAAAGCGTCTTCCCGTGAGGGCTTTCACCATAAGGGGACCACTTTGGAGTTCATCCATATTTATTTCTTATCAACCATAACAAAACAATAATGAGTCATATTTACATCAAACACTATTGGGTCCATTACCCAAACCTTTGTGCTATGGGTCTTTCTTCAAGGGTTGACATCAATGACAACCAACCTTAATCAACAAATGATTGAATATAATTCTAATTACCCTAACCTCTCTCCCTAACTATAAATTAGACACTACCCTTTGTATTTTTTATACTCGCACTCACTCTCTCATCTCCCTACTTGTTGCGGCTACCTCAGTGACACTTCTCCCTCTTTTGGTGCGGCCTCCTTTTGTCTATGAGTTTCAGTTCTGAGCTTTGTGTTGGTTGGAAGCTTCTCCTTAGTTCCCGCTGGAGTATAAGGTGCATGCAGCCCCTCCTTCTTCAGTTGTCGGACCTGTCTACTGTGCAGAGGAGCCATCTCCTTGGCTGTCGAACCTACCCCTTACAGCTATAGCTGGGTATGAGAGCCACGGCTCCCTTTCTTTGACTGTCAGGTCTGTTTTAGCATCTGCGGACTCTCCTCCTAGTACCGTGTGTTTAAGCTGAGGTTCTTATGGAGGGTTAGCAAACTTGTTGTCCATTTTTCTCAATTGACAAGTTTGTTGTCCTATCTATGGAGGGTTTGACTCTTGTATTCTCTAAGTTTGTTGTCCTATCTATGAAGGGTTTGACACTTGTTTTCCAGATATATGGAGGGTTTGACACTTGTATTCTAGATCTGAGTTTGTTGTCCTATCTATGAAGGGTTTGACACTTGTTTTCCAGATATATGGAGGGTTTGACACTTGTATTCCAGATCTGAGTTTGTCGTCCTATCTATGAAGGGTTTGAAACTTGTTTTCCAAATCTATGGAGGGTTTGACACTTGTATTCCAAACTTGGTACGCTAGGTCTGGAGAGAGGTGCACTACCTTGATTGGCTATTGGTTCTAGGGTTTGCTTTCGGAATTATTCTCTCTGTCAAGGTTAAGGTGCTCGGGGGTGGCATTTGTGCCTATGGTTGGGTGACAATATTGAGATATTGTCTATGGTGAAACGAGCACACCTATTATTCTAACAAGGGGGTGGTAGGCTTAGCTACATTATCTGCTACTTTGATCCCTTGAGATTACCGAGGACGCCTCCCCTATGGTGGATCTCTCTCCATCACTAAAACATGGGGATCTCTTACTAAGGTGACAGTGGTAGGATTTCCTGTAGTTACGCAAGATTTGACTTACTTGTTTTGGGCTTTAAACGAGTACAACTTGTGCGATAACAGAGCTCATCCAAGCAGCATCATAGCACCCCAGAGAAGGAGATCGGGAAGTAGTTGTCCTTGAGGGGGCAACACCTACCAAAGCTTATCTCACAATTAAGATCTGCAATATTCAATGGACAATTATTTTTGGAAAATAATTGGATAATCAAAAGCACAACAAAAATCTGAATTCCTATAAATCTTAATATCCACCTATATTTTCTTTTCTTTGTAAAATAGGGAAACTTACAAATTAAGACAGTTTTACAATGAAATTATTTAACTGTAACTTGAAACGCATACATTTCAAAAAATAATATAAAAACAAAGACCCCTTCTTTTTCGTAAATGTAGGTTGTCCTTTTGTACATTAATGATGCAAAATTCCAACTTATTTTTTGAAATACATATCCTAATTAGGGTTTTAAAATCTCCAATCACACAAAATGACTTTTAATAGATTCTTATGTTTGCTTTATTGTTAATTATTGGTTCTTTTCTTGCATATAGGAAGATAACTATACATAAGGATCCAAGGATGCAATCAATTAGGGGTTCCAATTGCTTCCCTTCTATGTGTTTCACATTATAAAGCTATTTTAAGATTGTGTGCCTACAATACAAAGTGTGACCTTGTTTGTTGTAACCAGACCAAACATTTTTCTCCGATGCATTCTTCCTATGCTACCAATAATTACCTCTGTTTGAATATCATTTATTTGATTGTATAAGAAAGCAATCTTCTGGACAAGGGCCCTACGGCTAGGGGAAACCCTACCCACCGCCTTTTGTAGCCCGAGCATTTGTTGGTGCGTGTTAGGTTGTTGATGGGAGTTGGTTATCTTCGCGTCGATCCCTTGGTGGTGTGGCTCGGCCTCTCATGGCCTTTCTCTTTCACCTGGCTATGTTTCCTCTCCTTCTTCCTTGATGGTTGCAGTTCAGTGCGGCTCTTTCCCGGTGGTTCTGTTCCTTGGATCATCTGTTGGTTGCACATAGCTTTGTTTGTGTTGATGTCGGTGGTGGGATTTTGGGGGAGCAGCCAAGGAAAACCCTAGTGTCTCGTGCCCTCTCCCTTTGACTTGGTCTTGCTTCTATTGGTGTTTAGGTCGTCCGGGCCACCATTGTTATCGTTGTTGGTGTTAATCTTTTGGGGCAGACTCTCTCCTCTACAGCCTTTTGACGACTCCTTTTGTTTTGCTCCTTTCCGGTGCCGGTTCGTTCAAGGTTTGATGTATACTCAGAGCCTCGTCACTCTAGTGCTAAGGAGTTGGTGTAGGGTTTCAGTTTTTTGGTGTTGGATTTCGGGGTTTTGTTACCTCACTTTCTCATGGCCATGTGAAGAGGGTGTCATCGCGTTTTTATGCTTTCCTTTCAACATTCCTTTGACTGCTGGGGGTTCGTTGTTCGTGGGAGCTTGGAGTGCTTCTGGTGTCGTTTTCTATATTTGGTTTTGTCTCTGTGAGGATGTATGCCGCTCTAACCTAGTACGTGTAGATTTTTGAGGAACTATGAGGGTTGCCCAACAGGTTTGTATTTGACCTCTTGTTGGGCTCTAAGTTTCATCAACCAAATATGTCCTTTGTTGTGTTTTAGGACAGCAAACAAGTCTATTCAAATATGCCAAGAATTCTTCCCTCAACTGATGGATATATGCTCTTTTAAGGTGCCCTTCCAAGTAGTTTTAGTAACCCAATGTTAGTACATGTAAACCTCAAAACATATAGCACTCCTCTACGATCTTAACAAGATCCTACCGTTGATTTAAACACTAAGCATGCATGAAATTTGGACATAAGTATTTTTGGTCAACATGACCCTGGATAAAAACCCCCCAAGGAAAACCAGTTTGGAGATAGATGTATATAGAAGATCTCGAAGAAAAATTTACAACAAGGAAAACACACACAAGTGAACCTGGTACAATAGCAACCACTCTTGGATGCTTTGGAGTCCCTTGTAGATGTGTCTGCTAGCCCTTTGAACAAAGGCGCCCTTTGCCTTGGTGCGCCCTTCTTCTCTTGCTAAGCCCTCATCCTTTGCCTTGTCTCTTGCCTTTGCCTTTTCCCTTTGCTTGAACCTTGCCTTTGCCTTGCCTTGAAGTGTGAGCCCTTGCAATGATTGAATGCGCCCCAACTCCTCTTGGTGCGCCCTCTTCAACCCTTGGTGCGCCCCCCACCTTAGAGCGCCCCCTCCTCTCACAAGCTAAGTGTGCACTAGTCTCTAGTGCGCCTCCTCACTAGCTTGCATGCTAGCTCACATAGAAAACTCTTCCTCTTCAAGCCTAGCACCCAACACTTGGTTTCTCACCAAGATGTGTGCCTCCTCTCTTGTAGTGCGCTCCTACTCCTATAATGCGCCCAAACTCCAAGCAAGAAGCCTTCTCTACACCATGCGCCTTCTCTTCTTAATGAGATGTGCCCTCCATGAAATCTCTAAGAATGCTTGTGCCCTTCTTCTCCAAGTACACCCCTTTCTCCTTGAAACCCTCAATTTCTCTCCATTCTCTTCACTCAACTCTCTCAAGTGAATAATGAACAATGAACCTCATCCTTACCCTTTTCCCTCCTTTAGCCTCTCTTTGGCCAAACCCTAAAAGATCAATGGCCTAGATCCAATCTAACCATGTCTAATTAATGGGTGAGATTTAATCCAAAAATCTCACTTAGAAAACCCACTTTCCCAAGTTTCCTTAGTTTGCCTCATGTCCTTTAATTCACCCACAAAGTGAATTAATTGTCACTTTACAACTTAAGTGACATATTTTACTCTTGACTTAAATCTCCTAAGTCAACGTGAAATTAGAACATAAAGTAAAGTAATAAGGGTAATAGTCTCCCCCTTTGTGTTTAGAGACTCACAAACACAAGGGGACCACTTTCCAAGGTACCCAAATCTCAACAGTTCGTCCGGCATCTAGGGCTTCTTTGGGGATTTTCATTCGTTGCTCGCTCTCAGCGAGGTTTTGGGTTTGCTTCTTGGGTTTGCAGTTGTGGTTGTGAGATGGGGTTCTTTTGGTCCCTCTTTTTTCTCTGCAGGGCTTACTCTGCTTTCCCTTGCTCTTATGTGTTGTTTTATATTATTCTAATGCTGGATTTTTCTCGCTTTCTCTAACTGAATAGTCCGCTAATACAAGATTCCCTTTTATCTACAAAATGTAATTTTGATTTCTTTCTGAAATAAAAATTATGTTTTTTTCTGAGGAAAAAAAAATAAGCAAGCAATCTTCTAAAAGGCTAATTCTTTGCCCTGTAGATATGTATTTGGAAAATTCAAAGCTATTACCCTAATGCTTTTTGGAGGTGTTATCCACATTTTGTGGATAACTAAGGAGATTATGTCTCGAGGCCCTCAGGTTGCAAATATGGAGTGTCGAGAGACTACATGACTAGCAATATCCTTTTGCACAAATGGAGACCCTTCTCACCACCACAGAGGTCGTAGATTTTCAGATGACATCCACCACACACACCAGCTGGCTTCTGGAAGGCAGTGGGCCTTGCTCCATCAGGTACAAGTCAGTATTATGGTGAGCATCATTTCAATATTTGAGGCATTTAAGTATGTTGTATCTTAGACTGCTTTAGATTTCATGATATATGCTTGGACATTATGCCTTTTGCCATGCTTCACCTTGGTGGTTGACATTGTGCCCTAGTAAGTGGTCTTCCTTGGGGATGGGTTTGCTACTAGGAACTCCCTTGAAGAGCCATCGTACCATTCCCAACCATACTTACCACTTTCCATCATTGTTTCCCCCCATCTCCTTATCTCTTGGGATTTTAGGGTGTATTGACCCAATAAGGGGTTGTCCCTCATTCTATGGGGAGAAGGGGTTGAAGGCCCGGAGGGATTGATGTTGGGTAAAATATAAAATCCTATGTATGAACCTTTTAGATGCTTCGCCCAGGGATCACCCAAGAAAGCAATGAAATGCTTATCTTTGAGAAAAGGGGGACCCACAAGAAATATGATTAAGAATGCTTAAAAGGTTAGTTGGAGGATAGGAGGTCTCATCACGAGACGGCCTATCATGTCCATGGATATCTAGTGGTATGACTTTCAGTTGCATAGCTGAGAGAAAGGGGGTAATGACTCTCAGTTGCATAGCTGAGAGAAAGGGGGTCTCATCACGAGCCAGCCTTCTCATTTCCACTAGGTATTTGTGGGTGACACTGTCATTATCTGGACACCATGCCAGGGCAGTGGCCTTCAACTTGTCCTTAAATTATGAAATAAACAAAGAATGAAAAATAATGGGCTTGGATAAAATGCATTGCAAACGAAGGTATCACACACCCTCTACAAAGGCACTAGTGAATGAGACACTACAACCCCTTGTATGTCATGAACCCCATGCCCATTGAGTCTTGACCCTTAACCACTTCACCCACTTTATATGGCTTAGAGAGGTATCTCTTAGAAACTCTCCTTGACCTAGGGCAAGATCTACCCAATAGGGCACCTTGTCAACCCTCCCATATTCAAGCTTGACAAGTCGCATAATGTCTTTGAGCACTTAATTGTCTAACATAGTAATCTTTGATGCACATTCTTAGGTGGCTCATTTATTGATTGGATTCACTTATCATGATGTTATGACTTGAGATCCTTGGAGAGCATGCTTATTTGTCTTTGCAGGACCTAGTTGGTGGACAGTTTTGGAAGAACATGCCTAGCTTGGGCTTCCATGGGGCTTGAAGCCCACAGGTGGATGCCAAGGGCCCGCATGCCGGATGAGAGAGATCACACTTTGAAGGCCTGGAAGATGACTTGGACGACATAACCTAGCCCCCACATGCCAAACATTTTGCCTAGGAGAGGCAAAACGTCACCTTTAGAGGCATGAAGTCACATAGGGGGGTTAGGGTTTGGTGGTGAGGTTGACATGCATTGGCACAAAGACGTTTTGAGGGGTTTGAGGCTTTGACCATGAAGGAAGTCATTTGGATACTTGATATGTGGCTTTGGGAAGCCTTCTACACTTCTCCATCACCAACAACCTTCTCCTAGTGCCAAAATGTCCCCTAAAGGGGTGATGTCTTTATAAGCTAGGGTTTTATTTGTGCAAAAGTGAAATTAAAGTGATTTGTTTAATATTACTTTGTAAAAGGGGCAAGATTAGAGTTTTTGACCCCTAGTCTTGTGGTTTACCCTTAATTATGTGGACAAACTATCTTAGTGACATTTTTGTATGAATAAGAGATCATAAGATCTCATTTATCATAACTCTCCATTGTGAGAGGCTCTTGGACTGAAATTTTCGCCCTCTTTGGCTAGTTCTCTCCCATGCTTTTGTTTATCGCTATGTCTTGGATTATTGGTTTATGGAAGTGATGCGCCATCCTTGGAAGGCTTTTCTCAAGATTTTATGGTGGTTTGTCTTAGCTTTTTTCCTTGAATTGGTAAGGTTTCTACATTGTTGCTATCATTTATTTTTCAAGTCAAGGTTATTTGCTAGAGATAGGTGGGAAGTATAAGGGCATACACCCCCACCTTAGTCTCCATCACTTTATGCTTACATGTTATTGGTTTAAACAAGTGTTTGCTAAGAGAAGTATAAAGGCATACACACTCTTAGCCTAAACCCTAGCTAGAGATACTTGCCTTGGAGAGTAAGAGGATTTACACCCCCAAGGAGGTAGTACCTCTAGCACTTTCTTTGCTTGACTCCATTAACCCATTTTTAAAGGCACTAGTCATTTACTTATTGCATGGGAGAAATAAATTGTTGCCATGGTAAACGTACAAATTTCAAGTTTTAAAGATTTCTCTTTTGGATAGTGATCTTGATTCCTTGGGGATTCTTCCTCCCTTAGGGCATCCCCTTTCAACCACAATTTCTTGCTGCTGTAGTAAAACTAACCTACAGCCATTAGGGCTGCTCTAATCCTAGCCTACTAACTCCTTTTGCTCCTAAACTAACCCTAGATTAGGCCTAAAAATCTGCCATCACCCACTACTAACCTAGGTGCACCTTTTGAGCTAATTACGAGTGATTTTTGTTGGATAAAATTTAAGATATAGGGCTTGGTTTGCTACAGCCATAAGGCTGATAACTTCACTGCAGAAACCCTAAGATGAAGTCACTCTTAAATTGTGCTTTCACCGCCAAAATTTGTTAAAAGTTTGCTAACTTGTTCTACTAGGTTAAAGGCATTTTTTGAGTGTCTTCTTGGACGATTTTTGTGGCTGATTTTACTTCTGTCATAACAAGCTTAATACAGCCATAAGGCTGCAAAAATACTTCTGCATACAATCTTTATGACAGCCACATCTAATTGCTAAAGTCTCGTGCTATAAATTGTGAAGTTTCTCTAGTCATTATCTACTTGTTTCAAGCATATCTCACTTGACTTTAAGCAATCTTTTAAGCAGCTATAATACTTCTTCCTTGCTGATATATACTGTTATATATTGCTGCAAATTAAAGACAGCATGCTTAACTTGCTGATCCAAATAACATGCATCATTGCAAAGTGGTTTTTCTTGTGTCTCGGGCAGGTACCAACATCTCGGCAATTCACCCAAGTCTTTGGCAACCTTTAAACCACTTGAGACTCGTCTTTGCTTTCCATTTTCCATCTAGATATTTGACCTTAGGGACATCTTTCTTTCCTTCCCCTTTTTCACATCCCTTTTCCCCCTAAGGTCACCAGGATCGCCTCCCTAGAGTGACCTAATCACCCTTGAAGTCGGGGACCTACATTGAGGTGACATTGGGTGTAGTGTTCCTAGTTGTTGTCATTTTGGTGGTTGGGTCGGGCTTTTCCCAACCTACAACTTGTGCGATAACAGGAGGCAAAACTGATTTATACAAGATGGGATTCCATTTGGCAAAGATAACCATGCACTAAATTCAATATGCAATAAGCACCAAAGATAAATATGCAATATTCAATGTCTAATTCTTAGTTGCATAAAGTTAAATTAAAACCACAACAAAAGCCTGAAAGATTGGTTTTTCTTAATAGGTTACCAACTAATTTTAGTATGTAAACTAAAGGTGAGTAAAATAGTTGAACAGAACATAGACATTTTCTTGGTTATAACATAGGCAATGGTATTTCTACATAATGGATTTGCCCACCAAAACTTATGTCACAATTAAGAATTGCAATATTCAATGGATAATTATTTTCAGTAAATAATTGGATAATCAAAAGCACAACAAAAATCTGAATTCCTATAAATCTCAATATCCACCTGCATTTTCTTTTCTTTGTAAAATAGAGAAACCTAAAAATTAAGACAGTCTCACAATAAAATTATTTAATTGTATCTTAAATTTCAGAAGTCAAAAATCATCAATAAAGAAAAGCTATGTGGCAGTGAGTTACAAACGAGAGGGTGGGGAGGGGGTGTGGTGAAGATGGGACAAGTTTTAAGGCATGGGGAAATGGGCCAAAACTCAAGGGACAACATAGGGGATGGTGCTAATAAAACAATTAAAAATACAGAAGAAACAAATAATTAGATGTGTAAAATCATAAATGCCAATTGGGTCTAGCCCGAGCGGTTGAGAGGAGTGTTATCCTCCCTACCTAGGTTCAATTCCCCCAAGTGAATTGTTGAGCTTTTAATAAGCACATTGTCGACAAAGCTTCAAGCTTCTACCAAATCTGGTTTACCCTGGGTACCATCCTTGGAATGAGGGGAAATGCCCAATAGGTTTCCCCAAGAATGCATTACGCGATGAAAATAAAAATAGATGTGTAAAATCCCAAAACATTGAAATGTTTTAAATGCACAAAGTAATTAACACACTCAGGTGCAAATTAAACAATTCCACATGTAACATATACATTCCGTCGAAGATGAATATCAATTTTCTAATTGATAGGAAAAATGCAATTTTGAAAATGACCACTTATAACATCAAATTCATACAATATGAAAGTTCAAATTCTTGACAAGCTCCAAAAGAGTAATTCTTGAATCTTCACTACAATCCACTTAAAGCTCCATCCCAACTGAATAATTCTCTTCCTTCTATGCTTAAATGTTTTCATATACCACTCTTAAGGTTGCCCACAACTTGTTTAGCAAAGGCAACAAACAGTATAGAGGAAAACTGTTAAAAAGGGGCTAAAAAGATGGTGGGTTAGTGTTTCAGGTAGTGGGGTAGCCATAGGTTAGGTTGGTGCATTTTATTAGTTTTCTTTTTTTTTATTTAACACCTTTTTATTGTTGTCATTGGGTCTTGGGAGTGGATGCCTTGGCATCCCCCAACTATCCCAGGGATACCTTGATATAACCTAGACAGTCTAGGGACACCAGGCACGACTGAGGGATGTCCCAACAGAGGGAAACGTCCCCTGTTTCGTGGGGATGTCTCCACAGAAAAGGTGTGCTTCCCCTCTCCCACTCTCCCTTGGGAATGGAGAAATGCTGGGGAAGCATCCACCAGGGATGGGGACATGTCCCCTTTACAACATAGTGGAAAAGCCTTCCAATATATCCTACAGTTTTGTAAAACTTTAGTAATTCAATGGAAAATTAAACATGCAAATTGCACTAAATTCAAATTATTTGTATTAACAATGTTGCAAATATCATTTCGAGGTATATTGCTGACAGTCTGGAAAGAAACATATCGGAAATTATGGAAAATATCATCAAGAATAAACTTGTACTTGAAAAACTTCATAAATATCTGACAAATCAGCAACCTGAAAAATTCTGGAGAAATCAAAAATATAGGGAGAGATCGGAGATATTTGCAACACTGATTTGTGATATCCCTCAAATTTTGAGTTTTTAAAGTATTTATATGTATAACAAAACTCCTAGAAACTCCAATCTTTTAGCACTGATTGATGTAACTTCATGTCTGACTTTTACATAATCATATTGAGGTTTTGGTTAGTTTTTGGTTTGTAGGAAAAGCTAGCATAATTCAAAATAACTTCCTCATTCAACCTATATTGGTTCCAGTCCACATTTCCATTCTCTAAAAGGTATATTCTTATTCTGATTCTCAAGTCTATGCATTTACATCTTCCTTTCCACAAGCCTGTATCCCATAAGTAATGTGATGTAAACATAAATTCTATTATCGATTCATTATTTTGAAAGAGGCATATATCTAACTTTTATGTCACTCCAAATATTAGTGTGTGAACTTGTATCAGAACCAGAAAAAGGCATTAAAAAAATATCTTACTTGAACCTCTCCTATCCCCTCTGCAAGGATTTTTCCCATCTCCAATGATACAAGTCTACCAAGCAGATCCAATTTTGACCGCAAAGCTTCCCCAATCTGCCTTACAATTTCACCTCTCTTTGGTGCAGGAGTCTGCATGCAAAGAATATATCATTGAGATGAAAAAACTTCAATAGGATACAAGTTTAAACTTCCATACTTACAAGATAGATATTAAATGATAAAAGCTTTGTCCTTAGAACCTTGCGAATGTTCCTAGCTTTTAAGAGGTCACAACATTAGTAACATGTCGCTAAAAATGCAAGCAGTCTTAATAGTGTTAGAGTTTACTTGTGTTGCTCAGTCTGTATTCACCTTCAGCAGAGGTGCAGCTACAGAAAATCCCCGTTCCTCTTAATCTTGTGCACAGCAGTTTGGATGTGGGCCCAGAAGCAGTAGCAGAGAGGTACTTTAATGAGGATGAGGCACTGTTATGGAGAGAGGACACACACTGTAGGGCATGCATGCGCCAGCCTTAGGGTACTTAGTTCTTGACTATCATTAGAATTTGTTTTTCTGTTTTACAACTGAACTTGTATTTCCAGAATTAAAATAGAGGCTTTCCTTCTTCTAGTTAGCCGATGTTCTTATTTTAGGTGAGGCGCCCTACTTAGGGGAGATTCCAGAATTCTCTGGGCACTGATCCCTAGTCTGGTTGGGCCCGCTATTCTAGGCACTCACACATGCACAGTAGGGCACTCTATTCTAAGTGATTGTCTGAGTTAGGGTCCTATTTTAGCACCACAGGGTGTCTATTTTTGTAATCCCTGGGACTCTGCTTCATATATAAAAGCATGGCAGCGAGGGTGGTTTTTATTCATTCTAGTTTTGAGTAAGACAGTCAGAGTGAGAGAGATTGAGTTTTGAGCTATTGCATTGTAATCTTCTTCTTTCAGGTAATAGAAGACAGATGTGACTAGTCGGTACAGATTTTATACTTGCTGTTTGTTATTTCAGAGTGATGTGTTTGCGAATCTAGTGTTCAGATTTTGTACTTGCTGTTTGTTACAGATTTTTCGGTACAGATTTTGTACTTGCTGTTTGTTACAGATTATTCGGTACAAATTTTGTACTTGCTGTTTGTTATTTCAGAGTGATGTGAAAATGTTGCAATCCGATCAATACTAAAATCCTGAAAACTGTTAACTCTGCTGAATTTTGAATGGGATATGAAATTCTACTTTTTCCATATGAAGTCCAATGAGGTTGGAACCACTCTCAAACATCCTGAAACAATTAATGGTAATGTTAAAAATTTAAGGAATTTAACATTACCATTAGGGAGCGTCTAGGGAGCGCCCAAAGAGCGTTCAAGGAACACCTTGGAAGCACGCTCCTAGGCTCTGAAAGCATACCAGTAATGTCCCTTTCCAAATAGGAGCTCCAGAGAGGAGGCTTAATGGTCTAAACTGCCCCGTTAGACTATAGCCAGGGCCAGAAAAGGGGTAAACAGGGTTACTAGAAGTCACTCCAGTCACAGGTGTTATATTCGGAAA
>ML785976.1:291360-308647 GCA_009831015.1 Picea engelmannii
GTATAAGGACGGCAACAGATGGGACACCCCCCAACCTATTGATGATACACCATTTACTAGGGGGGGCCAAACACCGATGATCACGACCCACCACCTAATCTCAAATCCATCGAAGCTACCTGACTTTATGTTGATCTTTATTGTGGCCATCTGGCCACCATATAAAACACTAAATATGGACAGGGGTTACTAAAAAGATCCAATATGTATATCAATTGCAACTCCTACTAAAGCAAAGATGAAGCTATTAGCTCTTGAAGGTTCAAATCCAACGTATAGGCAGCTGGAAGGTAGCCTCATCTATCTAACCACTACCTGACCAGATTTGAGCTGTGTTGTAGGCATTGTTTCACAATTCGCAGCATGTCCTAAAGATGATCACTAGAAGGCAGAAAAAAGAATCTTAAGGTTTGTAAAGGGTACATTGTATTATGTTATTGAATGTGTGGAAAATGATAACTTTGAGTTGGTTGAGCAACTAAGTCACATTGGGAAGGTTGCATTGATGAAAGGAAATCTATAACAGGTTACTCATTCAGCATGGGATCAAGAGTAATGTCATGTGGTATTAAGAAGCAACCAAATATTGCATTATCCTCCACATAAACAGAGTACAAAGCAACAAATAATGCAACTTGTGAAGCACTATATATCAGTAGGGCTTTTGGTAGTTTGAATATTCCAAACAATTCAAGCCACGCCTCTCTTTTGTGACAATCAAAATGTTACTCGTAAAAAATTCAGCATTTCATGCCAGAACCAAGCACATTGAGATGCATCAAAGAACAAGTTCAAAAAAATATGTTTGTTGTAAAGGAAAACAAAATGGTCATTCAGTGGGGTGTTAGAATATTCTAGGAAAAGCTGAAGATCCTATTTTCATTATATATATATATATGTGTGTGTGTGTGTGTGTGTGTGTGTGATGAAAATAGAAATCATGGAAGTGCCTGAGATTCCTCCTTTCATTGTTTATCTTGCCTTGTGCATAAGTGCTTTGGTAAATCAGAATCCAACAATTTGATTTTTGTTCTTGTTAGTCTATGCATGCATTAGTCCATGGCTACATGTCTGCATGTGTTGACAACAAGAATTTTCATGATGGGCGCATAATATTATTTTATTGTGTAAGCTAACCTAAAAAGGTTTCAATCCTAAAGATCACATTTCTAAAATTCTTTTGTAAACACCAATTCTGTTGTTCATCGGGCTTCACCTATGACCTGATTGAAGCTTGTTTATCAGGGAGTCCTCTTCTTCCTCCCATCATTCTGCTTCTGCTTCTAGATCTGATGTACGTTAATGCCAGCATTTTATGTTCAAAATATGTCTTGTATTAGTTTTATTTTTATTACTAGTATCTAGCTCTTTTGCTTTTTGTAAATTAGTGTTAGGAGTTCCCTTTGCACTCCCACTATAGATTTAAAAATAGGAGTAAAGAATTCTGTAAAACAAGAAATGGAGGTCTAGAAAATGATAGGTGAGCTCTTAAAAGTTAAAACTATATCCCAGTAGCTGAAAGAGAAAATACTTCAAAGGATAGAAAGTGTATCTTACTTGCATCCATATTTTACGAGCTTCAGCACAGGCTCTCAAGCTATCTTCATACTCTTCAATAGAAGCTTCAACTACCGTTGCTATTGGCTACAAAATTGATAAGACAAACAATACCACTCTTAAAATGCAACAATCAGGTGCCAAAAACACATTTTCACACAAAATATTATATAGCTCACACAAAACAGAATTCATGAATTACTAGCATCATTTTCCAAGGGTTTTTGAGAGATATGCCGACAAATATTAAGAAAAACTCTAAAAATTAATTGAATTTACATCTTGGATCTTTCTTAATCTGCTAGTTGCAAACAAACCACATGACAGGAAGTTTTGAATTTAGTAAAAACAATATCATGCTTCAAACAGACCAAGGCATGGATTGGCATGAGTATGAAACTCAAGTAGTAAAGTTTGCTTTGAACTACCTAAAGCAAGCTATGCACAAAGTCGCTAATAATACCAAGTTAAATGCCAAATTGCACAAAAGCAATAAAAAAATCCATCGTTTTTGTTCAAAGCCCTTGCCATGGAAAATGAGACAAATTGAGATATCCATACACAGGGCAAGGCAAAAAATAAATTGGTACATGTGCATTTGGGTAGCAGTCCAATGTCTCTGCATGATTTTATGTCAAACTGATCTGACCTAGTTATTTATGGCTCATACCTCCTGTGGAGTCTGGACTGGAAGAAGGAAATGATCAGTTGAGAATTAATAGTTTCCTTAGATCTAGTACCGAGAACCTCCTGTTATGCTGGAATTGTTGAGAATTATAGCTCGGACAGAAACTTCCACACAGGTTCCATGTGAACGTGCGAGAAGTAGTTCAAGATATTTTTGAAAAGTAACTCTATTTTCAAAAAGTATAAATTCTATTTTGTAGTTCACTTTAGTTAAAAAGTGAAAGTCTTATTTTTAGCAGTTGAGTCTAAAAAGTGTATTTCATATATGCATGACTTAGACCAGGAGTAATCTCAAAAATAGATTAGGGTTTTGGTCTAAGCTAAAACTGTAAAGACAGATCAAGATAGGGAGTTCACACACAAGAACACTCGAGCAGTTGCGCAGGTTGAGTGACAGAGAGAGAGAGGGATAAAGAGACGGCAGCCAGGAAAGAGACATTTCCAGGGAGCAAACAGTCTCGCACAGTTCCATACAACGTACAAACCAGTTCATACAGTCGTACGGATAGGACCGTACAGGCATTCATACAATCCATATAGACAGGCCATACAACAGACTGTACTCTCCCAGTAGGTTGTTCCGCTCAGTTCAGGGTGTTTTTTGGTATACGTGCAGTGCTATTTAGTATTTTTTGGGCAACTTGTGGAAGTTTCCTTGTAAGTTTTTCGAAGGAATGAAAAGCAAGTTTTGAAAGAGTAATTACATGTATTTTGTGAAATTAATTTTTATGCTTCTGCTATTTGATTTCCAACAATTGTGTGATTAATGCTATGGTCTGAAATTTATTTCTGCGTTAATTAAATTCAGCAATCTATTTGTTTGATTGGGATCGTAAGGAGAGGACTTTAGTCACCTAGGGCTGGAAATTTTTCACATGGTATCAGAGCTTATTTCTCTTATTGAGATTCTCTAGGACTTGCAGTTGTAAATCAACTACAGGGAAGAAGGACCAGCAGTGAAAGGGTTTCAAAGTTTCATTTTCAGATTTGAGAGTTTGTGTAGTAGATCTTAGAGATGGCATCAGCATGCCTCAGCTTTGAGGACAGATTGGATGGTGCCTCGAATTTCTTATAATGGAAGGTGAGGGTTACACTCTTACTATAAGAGAATGATCTTTGTGATATTGTCAAGAACGTGGCTACTCCGCCTACAAATTCGCACGAATTGGTAGCTCACAACAAGAGAGAAGTGAAGACCAAGTAGATGATCTTGGATGTCATAAAGGATCATCTGATCCCTCATGTATCCGAGAAGAAGATAGTGAAGGAGATGTTTGATGCCCTAGTTAGTCTCTACCAGAGTCGGAACATAAACCGGAAGATGATATTGCGGAACAAACTCAAATCCATGGTGATGACCAGATCAGACACAGTCACCAGTTACCTTATGAAGATCACACAAATTCGTGATCAACTTGCAACAATTGGGGAAAAGGTTGAAGATGCAAAGCTAGTGAACATGGCACTGAATGGATTCTCATCTTCATGGGAACCATTTGTCAAAGGTATTTGCGCTCGGGAAAACCTTCCTAACTTTGAGAGGCTTTGGGATGATTGTATCCAGGAGGAGACTCGGAATGCATGGTATGTGAATAGTGGGGCATCTCGACATTTGACATCATCCCACCAGTTGTTTTCTAGTTTGAAGAAGCGGAACTCAAGAGTACATGTTGGGGTTGGTGATGATGCCAAGTACCTAGTAGCAGGAGTTGGTACTATTCCCTTCCAGCCCGAGTCAAGTAATTCTTTAGATTTTGATGACGTCTTGTTTGTACCAAGTCTCAGCAACAACTTGCTTTCAAGTTCGGTTATGGAGGATAAAGGCTTTGCAGTGGAGTTTAAGAACTAGCAAGTCCTCATCACACCGAAGGAATCTAACCCAGATATAGCTCAGGTAATAGGGGTTAGAGAAGGTAAGTTGTACAGGTTGCAGGGTGAACCTGTTCGAGCCTTGGTGTATGACAATAACAGCTTGTGCAAGTTGTGGCACAAGAGGATGGGGTACCTGCATCACAAGGTGTTGCCTATTCTAAGGGAGATAGTCATGGGTTTTCCAGAGTTCAGTGTTGAGCAACATGGTGTATGCAGAGGGTGCACGTTTGGCAAGCATGCCAAGGTTGCTTTCCTGAGCAGCAAGCATAGGTAGAAGGAGAATCTAGACCTAGTGATAGAGAATGAGGAGCAGGAAGCTCCGAAGGTTAAGCCTGGATCACCGTGATTTCCAAAGAAGTACAAGGGCCTTCAGGTGGAAAAGGGAAGACAGCAATCCCTTGCACTTTTGTCAGGAGACCTCAATGGTTCACTCAAACATTGAGGGATGCTCAAGAGCATGTTGAGACTCCTAGGAGAACATTCAGAGAGAGCGGACCTCCAAATTTCCACACTATATGGTATTGATGAGCAGCATTATATATTTCAAACCTTCAAGTTTTCAGGAAGTAGCAGACCAACAGGTATGGTAGGATGCCATGGTGGAGGAGTACACCTCCATCATGAAGAATAATGTTTGGGACATAGTGCCAAGACTGGAAGGGAAGTCAGTGGTGAGTGTCAAGTGGCTCTACAAGATTAAGCATGTTGCAGACGGCAGCATTGAAAAGTTCAAAGTGAGGTTTGTGGCAAGAGGGATCTCCCAAAGAGAGGGAGCAAACTATGAGGAGACTTTTGCTCTAACTGCCAAGTACACAAAGCAGCCTCAGGGTTTTGAAGTAAGTGGGAAGGAGACCCACGTGTGCAAGCTTAAGAAAGCCTTATACGGACTCAAGCAGACACCGAGAGCATGGTATTCCAGGACCAATGGATACCTGCAGAGTATGGGCTTCAGTGTTCACAGCAAAAAAATTCAAAAAAAATCTCTATAGTTTCATCACAAATCCCCCTAATATCATTAAAAATACTTCAAAATTATTTTTTAGTAAGACACAGTTCTAGAGGGACGCATTTCTACATCCCTTCCAAGTTCAACGACATAGGGACTATGACATACCAGTTCTACCAGGGTCCAGAACCACCTTACCACCTAACTGCATGGAGACTGAAGGGCTAAGAAAAGATATGCACTATGTAAAGTGGCTCTCTTGACTGGGAGTAGCCAGTAATTTCAAAACAAAAAGACAAATATTTAGAATTTGGCACAAATAGTTTGTGTGTTCACCTGATCTAACTCCTCGAGGTAGGCCCTTTTGATTTAATTATTACTTGCTGCAGGTGTTTTTGTTCTCATTAAGAATGAAGAATATTTTAAATGAAAAAACATCGCCTGGCAATTTGCATAAACAGTGCATATCTTCACCTAACCTGACTTCATGAGAAACCATGCTTTTTCAAATTATAACATGCTGCAAATGTCAAAAACATATACAAATACCATAAAATTCTATTCATATGTGAAAACCCAGACTAAGTCTCTCAAGATTACTTTCTCCTGCGCAAATAAGTCTCTCGTGCTAGGAAAGACAAGCTCAAGTGTCAAGCTTCCTACAGACTAAACAAAGCAACAAGCTTAGTCTAATGGTTAGCTGGCAGCGTTTGACTAACAGTCGTCAATAGGTCAACTTTACAGAACAATTTTATGACTGCACAAAGGATTTTGCAGGCCCAATGTTAGTTGTGTATCATAATAGGGTCTGTAGACCAGGATTACAGTTGGATTGAGAACTTCACTTATAACATTTCCTTTCTCTATGTCAACATAATTGTATATTACAAGCATTATTTGTTCAAATAAATACTCCTGTAAATACAAGAAACTCCAGTCTCCATACCTGGTTATTGGAAGGATTTACTGATGTCACAGTATTGCCGCTTCCTTTCCAGATTCCATTGCCATAACATCCCAGGTTATGGGAATGTAAGCCAAGACCCTTCAAAAACTGATATTCATTTCTTACAAAGTCCGCTCCCATGGTTCCAAGCTTAAACTTTCCAATAGATCAGACCAAAGTCTCTGCAGATTCTGCCTGTCGACAGAAATAAGAGCAAGACCTAGTAGAACACCTGCAAACTCATAAATCACTATATAAAATCAAGACAAGCAAAACAGAAGGACTGAAATTCAATAAGTTCACCTAAATTTGCTCCACAAAATACAGAAGGCCTGAAATTCAATAAGATCTTCTAAACTTACTCCGCAAATCTATAGGTTTGGGTTTTTACGATCCAAACTTTAGTGCACACAAACTAAAGTTGAAATCCCTACAAATTTGATTATCCGTGAATACGAATTTCCCCGAAGGTAAAGCACAAGTACTTTCCCTTGGGTGAAAAGGATTCAAACTAATGGGTTGTATATTGCACCTTCAAGCTTCTTGTTTGATGCCAACAGGGCATTGGTTCACTCGACAGACCAATGGACTGTCCACTAAGGTTCTATTCTTATCGATGACCGAATGGGTAAATGGAATAAATGAGAGACTAAACATATGGTAATCACAGAGACACAGAGTGCATGGAACATCTCAATGTAAACCCATTGATCGATATTTATCTTGTTGATAAGAAAGAAGATATGGTACTCACAGAGACACAGAGACACAGAGTGCGTGGTACATCTCAATGTAAACCCATTGATCGATATTTATCTTGTTGATAGGTAAAAACAAATTCATGCAAAATAAATTCAGGATTTCTGGTGAAAATGTTAATGAATCCATACCTTTTAGGTGCTGCAAATCTATCAGTTCACCTACCTAGATTCTTGATAGATATAAATGATTGAGGCATAGGCAGAGGTTATGCGGGGTGACATTTCTTTTGTTTTATTGGGGATTTGCCGATAGTGGCGTTACGTTATCAATCTTCTATTGGAAAAGACAACATAGCTTGCCACGAAGATGGGTCTATGTACCCAATCCAGAATATCAATTGAATATCAATTGGGTCTATGTACCCAATCCGGAATATAAAGATTCCCAAAAAAAATGCAATTGAAAATCCCAATCAGTAGGTGGCCCTTGTTTCGAAGTCCGGTCCAGGATAAAGACACCATGCCCAACTAAATCAATGAAAACTTTATTTTAGTTCACCACGCGATGGTGCAAACAAGGATTGTTAAAGTGGGCTTGCGATAATATAAAGTTGGAGTCGTAGATTCCAACGAGTGCGGCTGAGGATAAGGGTGAAGTGATTCATCAATTGTTTGTTTGATATGTGTACCACTCTGTTTGGGAATTGAATATGACACTTCCTACAAATTCACTTAAGTTTTTATATGCACTTTAAAATTATGAAATTTAAGTTTTTATATGTTTAAAATTATAAAATTTAATACAAGGATGAATTATTTTTTAATTAAATTAAAGTTTTGTTAAAAAATAATTATTTTTTAATTGAATTATATTAATATAGTTAAAAAATATTATTAAAAACTCTAGGTGATTGTGATTATTACAATCAAAATTGAATTGGATAATGAAACGATACATGAATTAAAGTTTGAGTGGAATATAAACAATGAATACTATAAATAAACAAGTGTTGAATAAACAAGTGTTGTGTAGCAGCTTAGTTTCTACTAAGTAGATTTGGAAATGGAGATGATAGATGGCACCTTATAATTATTGATGATGATGATCATTAACATCTATTGAAATCAATCAATATAAACATGTTAAAAAATGGAATAGATGAAGATTATTATTTAAAAAATTAATATTAACAATATGCTAACTAAAGGCTAATTAAAATAGATCTTTAACAATAAGAAAATCAAAATTTAAATATGTAAAAGTAAATGGCAATTTAAAAAAAAAAAAATATATATATATATATATATATATATTAAAACTTATGTTCAATTGTGTTTTAGAAATCAAACGATAAACTTATGTTCAATTGTGTTTTAGAAATCAAATGATAAAAATAATATATATATATATATATATATATATAAACTTATGTTGAAATTTCATTGAATACATATACACTAAGACATTGAAAATATAACTTATACCTTAATTTACAATTATTGAAAAACAATCTACCCACAAATACATGGCAGGAATAAAGTAATTAATATGAAATGGAATCTTCACATAAAGTAATATGAAATGTAAAATGTAAAGAAGTTATCTGATAATATAATCTCTCGTAAATCGTGGTTTGATGCGTTTTAATGGGAGATGTCCTTGAGCTTTTCGCTTATTAATGCCAATATTTTCGAACTTGTGTGGTGAGTTGTCACTAATAAAAGCATAACTAATGTGCATTCGGAAGGGCACAAAGGTGGCGGGGATGGAAGGGAGCGATAGATGCTTTGAAACTTTCGTGAACCCGCAAGTCCATGAACCTGCGAATCTGTGACAACAGGAGGTGAAGAATCGACCAAGTATGGAAAGGTGGGGCGATCAGACGAACCCAGACGGACTCATCGTAGGTAGAGTGAAGCTTGCGAGTTCAAGGAGTCTAGGGTCGAATTGTAGATCATGAAAGTTTTGGGTGCAAGATGTATATCACGGAACACGGGGCATGAGAGTTCGACAGCACCAACCCGAGAACTCGCAGTCATAAAATTGGCTAAGTATGGAAATGAACAACGGTCGGTCGAACTCGTGATGTGAGGATATAGATGGAGATGAGGATCTGTCAGTCCGCCAACCCAGGTACCCGCGATCATAGAAATGCGACTAAGTATAGAACCAGAAAGGGATAATAGAGGGGAAGAAGAAAAGGGAAAAACGGGTAAGTATAAAAGAGGGAAAAGAAAGGGAGAAAAGAACTGTATCCCTCACACAACAACACTTAGTCTGATAATTATCAAGCGATAGAAACACATTAACTATGGAAAAAACATTCTCAGTTATGGAATATACTTGGAGCTCAACAAACTCAGGTTCAATTTTAAAGAGAATTTGTTTATATTTATTTCAATATTATTCATATTATTTTATTTTAATAGTATTTTTGTGGCCCAAATGTAAACCATGTTCCAATTCGAAGGGTGTTTTCGGCTCGCAAATTTTGCTCAAACCCATAAGCAATAGACAAAAAATATATGACTTAACATTTTTATATGCAAGCATATTCTCAAATATGATAAGTTGTAATATATGCACAATATTAAATAGGAACTTGACGTTAACAAGTAAGTTGCCATGTTGTATATGTCCATTGATTTGTTGTCTTTGTTAGAGGGCTAGTGGCCACAAAACTATGTCCTATTTGAATCTAACACCCTACCACAAATTATTCTTGCATGTAAAATGTAAGGAGTGAAAGTTGCAGATGCCGCAATAGAGTAGCTTTTATTTAAATGGAAGTATTGGGCAGGGAAAAAAAAACCTTATTGTGCATTTTTAATTATGGATCAAAGAGCCTCTTAAGTTCTTATAGAAAGAGGTTCAATTCATCTATCAATAGTTGTACATGAAAACGATTTAATTTAAAAAATAAAATAAAAAATAAAAAAAATCAATAAAACAATATTAAACATTGGAAAACATCATAAATTTGCACTCAACATGTTAACTAATATGTAGCCACGAAAATGATTTAAACTTTTTTTAAGATTACAAAAATTCAATAAAACATTGTAAAACACCATAAACTTGTAAAATGTGGGACCTTTAAAGAAGTCCCTCGAATGAAAGTAAAATAGATATAACAAAAAATGGAAGATGTTTTTAAATTTTCTTGTAAAAAGAGAATTCTTGTGAATGGACCAAGAGATGCACACATTCGTATATGTAAAGTAAATAAATAGAACTTGCTCACATCCATCATAGCAGGGCTAATGATATCTGATCACATAAAATTTAAAAGAAAATGATCGGCATGCACAAGAGAACTTTGGCAATGGGCAGTAAAAAAAAGATAATGATACAACAAACTCAAATATTTTATATTCATATAAACTGGGTTACAAAATACAGTCGAGATTATTCCCAAAATAGCTCTCTTGGAATTTGTAAAAAAATATATAGTTCGGTACATATTCTCTGAAATTTAAATGCGCTTGTCATAATGACTGGGATCGGGGCTCCCGTAGACCATAAAGAAAATATGTATAAGAATTAAGCTTGTAGAAAGAAGAAAGTGGGCGATGGAAGACAGTAAGACATGGCAAGAAGAAAGAGAAAATTGTCAGTCCTCGGTTAAACCTTTCTATTTAAAGAGGCAGAGTAACTGGATGAAGAGATTAACAAAGACAAAAGAATGTGATCAGTATGAACTTACTATGATGGTATCTCATGCCTTGTCATTTGCTTGTTGATGTCCTTTTATGGATTTCCTCGACAGTTATGGGAACCATCTCTACCGTCCTTTGCCCTTCATTGGTAAGCTTTTCGACAACCTTTTTGAACCACTCCTCGATGTAGCTCCTCATGGGTGTCACGTTGATTTCATGCCGGATTTTTATATTGAAGAGTTCACTTTCCAAGTCCCTTAGATCAATAGAGATGTTGCACAATGCTTCTTCAATATCTTGTTTTTTAATCGAATAATCAACTAGCCAGTTTTTCACATCATCTTCACCATATTCAAGAATGCCATAGAAATTTTCAAATGACAGCCCTTTAAAGATCTCAACGTGTTCATCAAATGCTTGCTTGGTTAAAAACAACGAATTGAATATCAATTTCGGGTCTTGGACTTCATTGGTGTTGCCATCTAGATCTATCTCAGTTAGCTTCTTGAATAGTTTGTCTCTTCTAGATATGGCTTGGCTACATGCTTGAACAATACCATTCAGGGTTTTTACCTTTTCTTTCCAGCATGTGTTTAGTTGGTTTATTCGATTCGGGGAAGGGAGATCCTCCTCTCTTCTTCTCAATTCCGTCATACTAGTAACTTTAACAGCAAATGGTATAATCGCATCGAGGTAGAAACCTTGCTCGTTTTTCAAATCTGCTTGCAGATATTCATAAAAAGCATGCGCTCTTGTTCCAAAAGAGACCATAGTCTTTGACATCTCCCAAGCCTTTGTTATTAATTCCATTCTTCTATTTATATTCTCTTCCACATAGTCTCGGGTTGATGTGAGAAGGCTTGTTGATCCTTTTAACTTTTCCACAGGTGTGGTAGGCTCAATCATTGCTAAAGGACTAGCCAACAGTGGAAGGGGCATTAGAGCTCCCTCCAATTCTTTGATTCGCTCCTTTAACCTGACATTCTCTGCTTCAAGGTCGTCAATAGAGTTGTCTAGAGCATCTCCAGTTGCTCGGTGTATCTGGGAGATCTGGGAAGGCCGCATCTTCCGTAGGTTAATCTCAGAACGAGATTTCCCCTTCTTATTCTTTACATCTCTCTTTTCAATAATCAATTTTTTGGATTCGTTGTTAAAAACAATGCTCTTAAATGAAAAAGACTCTTCTTTGTCGAAGGTCTCAGTCACAATTATTTCCATCTGAGGGTTCTGGGGAGCAATGCTCTCTAATTGGTCGTCATCGGGGAACACTTTCTCAATGTCAATTTCTAGTTCCATATCTTCGAGGGAGAGATCATGGATATCACTTTCTCCCCTCGATCCCTCCTCTTCTTGCACAAATTTTTTTTGTTTCTTTCTCATGGGAAGTTTATGAGAAATTTCAATTTTGTCGGAGGGAAGGTTCTTATCTCCTCCTCCGCATGAAGAACTATGTGTGACTTTCTTACTTGGGTAGGTCATTGGAGCATTGCTCCGAGATGTTGTAGTCTTGGGTGTGGCAGCCGGGGATTGGGCACTTTTCTCACTCGGACCTTTTTGTCTATGCTTGTATGACTCATTGGTGTTGATTATTGTCTCCAGGTCGTCGATGTCAGGAGCAGGATTGTCTGAGGCATTATATTCATCTTCATTCGGGATAGTGTTAATGAAAGAATTGATGAAACCGACAACCAATAGGTGTTCTACAAAAATTCCATTAGGGTCGAACCCTTTTACTTTTTTAGCATATTTCAAATTGAGGTTGTGGAAGTGGCCCGCGAATTCGTCAATCTTGTTCGTATTCCTTAATATGAAATCCCCGACTTTCTAAGGCAGAGGCATGAATTGTTTTTTTCTCTTTTCAAGGAAAAAATGCAACTAGTAGGTGTATTGTCTTGCTATCTCAGCAACAAACATTGTATGAGATATGTGACGTGGAAGAAAGGAAGGATTTTCCGTGGATCCAAAAATACTTATAACATTATAGTTCTCCATTTGTTTCAGTGTCCCCTTCCTATCCAGGAACTTGCTCGCTTGGTCAGACATTCGGGGAAAATCCTTTCCAAATATCAACCCTTTAAAAACTGAGACAAAATCATTAAAGACTTCATAAAAATGTTGGGAGGCCTTGTGTCTCCATAATGTCTGGTACCAGAAGGTTACTGGGTCAAATTCGCAATTTACCTTCTTACACAGAGATAATCTGGGGAATGGAAAGCGA
Source organism: Picea engelmannii (assembly GCA_009831015.1). Taxonomy (NCBI): domain Eukaryota; kingdom Viridiplantae; phylum Streptophyta; class Pinopsida; order Pinales; family Pinaceae; genus Picea; species Picea engelmannii. The sequence goes on from ML785976.1 coordinate 303,948, forward strand.
TGCACTATCGCAAAAAGTAAATAAGATGACATAAAGAATTTATTTTGCCTTGTGTATTGCGATAATTGGGAAGAGTTTTCAATGGAAATCAACTTGCCCCAATCGAAGATGGCTTRTTCCTTCACCGTAAAATATAAAATATACAGAATCATCTGAGAGATGTTGGTTGTACTTTCCTGTCGCGTTATCCTCGTGAAAAGCCATGCAATTTCCCGGAAAGGGTTTTTGAATGCACTAACCTATAATATGGTGATGTCCTYGGGGACGGTCGTTGAGTCCTCTAAGAATTCCGGTAAGAGGTCCAATCCATTATCATTCTTCTTTAAAAACTCCCTGCAATCCTCGCCCTTGAAAGTAAGCGTCGGCTTGGGAAGTCTTAACATCTTTTGAAATACTTGTGGCGATAAGGAGACTCGGGAATGGTCCCGCAACTGAATAATCTGTTGGTTTGGAATATAATTCTCGATGCATCGGGTGACCAACTCCTTACAATCAAAAAATTTGGGGACACAACTTGCTCACGCAATTCTAGACATCTAGATAACTTCCTTCTGGGCAGAAGGGGATGAGTAGTAGTAATAAGCTCTAGACCACTGAAAAATTGGGTCCTCGCACCCGAAAATATTCAACGTATCTCCACAGAAATGTTGTCGAGTTGCAGCCATAAGGTGATGAGAACGTTCCTTTGCTCCTGATAGTATTTAAAATGAACGTTGGAGGATGATAATATAATCTCCCGTAAATATTGGTTTAATGTGTTTTAATGGGAGATGTCCTCAACCTTTTCGCTTATTAATGCCAATATTTTTGAATCTGTGTGGTGAGTTGTCACTAATAAAAGCATGATTAATGTGCATTGGGAAGGGTGTGAAGGTGGCGGGGATGGACGGGAGTGAAAAATGATTTGAAACTTTTGTGAACCCGGGAGTCCAGGAACTCGCGAATTTGTGACAACAGGAGGTGAAGAATCGACTAAGTATGGAAAGGCGAAGCATAATGCCTTAAAAAAAACTAAAATAACCAACAATTTTTCCCAATTCAAGATCCACACAAAAAATAATTCAGATCCCATAATATTCACCTCTGCCAATTCGATACTAGGGAGGTTGATTTGGTAGATCGAATTATCGGTCAATTCAAGCGACTAGGGTGCATCTAGGGTGCCAGTGAGAAAAGTTAATGATTTGATGAAGATTTGTTTGTATTGCAACCTATGACAGTAATTGTGTCCTAATAGTATTTAAAATGAACGCTGGAGGATGATAATATAATCTCCCGTAAATCTTGGTTTAATGTGTTTTAATGAGAGATGTCCTTGAGCTTTTCGCTTATTAATGTCAATATTTTTGAACCTATGTGGTGAGTTGTCATTAATAAAAGCATAATCAATGTGCATTGGGAAGGGTGTGAAGGTGGCAAGGATGGACGGAAGCCATAAATGCTTTGAAACTTTTGTGAACCCGCGAATCTGTGACAATAGGAGTGAAAGAATCGACTAAGTATGGAAAGGCGGGGCAGTCAGATGGACTTAGACAAACTCATCGTAGGTAGAGTGAAGCTTGCGAGTTCAAGGAGTATGGGGTCGAATTGTAGATCACAAAATTTTTGGGTGCAATATGTATATCATGGAACACAGGGCATGAGAGTTCGATAGCGCCAACCCGGGAACCCGCGGTAATAAAATTGGCTAAGTATGGAAAGGAACGATGGTCGGTCGAACTCATGATATGAGGATATAGATGGAGATGAGGATCTGTCAGTCCGCCAACCCGGGAACCCACGATCATAGAAATGCGACTAAGTATAGAACCAGAAAGGGATAATAGAGGGGATGAAGAAAAGGGAAAAACGGGTAAGTATAGAAGAGGGAAAAGAAAGGGAGAAAATAACTTTATCCCTCACACAACAAAATTTATTATGATAATTATCAAGCGATAGAAACACATTAACTATGGGAAAAACATTCTCAACTATGGAATATAGTTGGATCTCAACAAACTCATGTTCAAGTTTAAAGAGAATTTGTTTATATTTATTTCAATATTATTTATATTATTTTATTTTAATAGTATTTTTGTGGCCCAAATGTAAACCATGTTCCAATTTGAAGGGTGTTTTGGGCTCACAATTTTTTCTCAAACCCATAAGCAACAGACAAAGTATATGACTTAACATTTTTATATGCAAGCATATTCTCAAATATGACATGTTGTAATATATGCACAATATTAAAGAGGGACATGACGTCAACACCTTTGTAGATAACAGTGGGATAGCATAATGTTTCATTCTTACTGTGATAATGCCTTAAAAAAATTAAAATAACCAACAATTTTTTCCAATTCAAGATCCACACAATTTTTTTTTCAGATCCCATAATATTCACCTCTGCCAATTCGATAATAGGGAGGTTGATTTGGTAGATCAAACTATTGGTCAGTTCAGGCAACTGGGATGCACCTAGGGTACTTGCGAGAAAATCTAATGCTTTGATGAAGATTTGTTTATATTGCAACCTGTGACAGTAATTGTGTCTCATAAATCTTGGTTTAATGTGTTTTAATGGGAGGTGTCCTCGAGATTTTCGCTTATTAATGCCAATCTTTTCGAACCTGTGTGGTGAGTTGTCACTAGTAAAAGCATAATTAATGTGCATTGGGAAGGGCGCAAAGGTGGCGGGGATGGACAAGAGTGAAAAATGCTTTGAAACTTTTGTGAACCCGTGAATCTGTGACAACAGGAGGTGAAGAATCGACTAAGTATGGAAAGGTGGGGCAGTCAGATGGACTCATCGTAGGTAGAGTGAGGCTTGCAAATTTGAGGAGTCCGGGGTTGAATTGTAGATCACAGAAGTTTTGGGTGCAAGATGTATATCACGGAACACGGGGCATGAGAGTTCGATAGCGCCAACCTGGGAACCTGCGGTCGTAAAATTGGCTAAGTATGGAAAGGAATGATGGTCAGTTGGACTCATGATGTGAGGATATAGATGGAGATGAGGATTTGTCAGTCTGCCACCCTGGGAATCCGCGATCATAAAAATGCGACTAAGTATGGAACCAAAAAGGGATAATAGAGGGGAAGAAGAAAAGGGAAAAAAGGGTAAGTATAGAAGAGGGAAAAGAAAGGGAGAAAATAACTTTATCTCTCACACAACAACACTTAGTCTGATAATTATCAAGCGATAGAAACACATTAACTATGGGAAAAACATTCTTAGCTATGAAATATACTTGGAGCTCTACAAACTCTGGTTCAAGTTTAAAGAGATTTTGTTTATATTTATTTCAATATTATTCATGTTATTTTATTTTAATAGTATTTTTGTGGCCCAATTGTAAACCATGTTCCAATTTCAAGGGTGTTTTCAGCTCGCAAAATTTGTTCAAACCCATAAGCAATAGACAAAATATATGACTTAACATTTTTATATGCAAGCATATTCTCAAATATGACAAGCTGTAATATATGCACAAGATTAAATACGGACATGGTGTCAACACCTTTGTAGATAACAGTGGGCTAGCATAATGTTGCATTCTTACTATGATAATGCTTTAAAAAAACTAAAATAACCAACAATTTTTGCCAATTCAAGATCCACAAAAAAAAAAAATTCAAATCCCATAATATTCACCTTTGCCAATTCGATAATAGGGAGGTTGATTTGGTAGATCGAACTATCGGTCAATTCAAGCGATTGGGGTGCACCTGGGGTACCTGTGAGAAAAGCTAATGCTTTGATGAAGATTTGTTTGTATTGCAACTTGTGACAATAATTGTGTCCTCATAGTATTTAAAATGAACGTCGGAGGATGATAATATAATCTTTCGTAAATCTTGGTTTAATGCGTTTTAAAGGGAGATGTCCTCGAGCTTTTTGCTTATTAATTCTAATCTTTTCGAACCTCTGTGGTGAGTTTTCACTAGTAAAATCATAATTAATGTGCATTGGGAAGGGTGCGAAGGTGGCAGGGATGGAGGGGAACGAAAAATGCTTTGAAACTTTTGTGAACCCGAGAGTCCGTGAACCCGCGAATCCGTGACAACAGGAGGTGAAGAATCGACTAAGTATGGAAAGGCGGGGCAGTCAGACGAACTCATCGTAGGTAGAGTGAGGCTTGCGAGTTCGAGGAGTCTAAGGTCAAATTGTAGATCATAGAAGTTTTGGGTGCAAGATGTATATCACGGAACACGGGGCATGAGAGTTCAATAGTGCCAACCCGGGAACCTGTTGTCATAAAATTGGCTAATTATGGAAAGGAGTAGCGGTCTGTCGGACTCATGATGTGAGGATATAGATGGAGATGAGGACCTGTCAGTCTGCCACCCCGGGAACCCACGATCATAGAAATGCGACTAAGTATAGAACCAAAAAGGGATAATAGAGGGGAAGAAGAAAAGGGAAAACCGAGTAAGTATAGAAGAGGGAAAATAACTTTATCCCTCACACAACAACACCTAGTCTGATAATTATCAAGCAATAAAAACACATTAACTATGGGAAAAACACTCTCAACTTTGAAATATACTTGGAGCTCGACAAACTCTGGTTCAAGTTTAAAGAGACTTTGTTTATATTTATTTCAATATTATTCATATTATTTTATTTTAATAGTAATTTTATGGCCCAAATATAAACCATGTTCCAAATTGAAGGGTGTTTTTGGCACGCAAATTTTGCTCAAACCCATAGGCAA
>ML785976.1:309448-328974 GCA_009831015.1 Picea engelmannii
CTAGTTTCAGTATTGGCTTGAATATCTCTTGGCTAGGGTTTGGAACATCTGATTAGCTTTTTGTGATGCATTATCCTTGGGGATTGATGCGCTACTCTTTGTTTGGCTATCTAGCCTAGGGTTCTCTTCGAGAGTAATTCTTAGTCAAGGTTAAGGTGCTCGAAGGGAGGCTTCGACCTATGGTTGGGTGACGAAGGTATCGTCAATGGTAAAACGAGCACACCATATTCTATATTCTAACAGGGTGACTGTGAGAAAAGCTAATGCTTTGATGAATATTTGTCTGTGTTGCAACCTGTCACAGTAATTGTGTTTTTGATACATCGTTTAATGTGTTGAAACATTATTTTAAGTATTAAACTTCTTGCACCAGATGATTCATTGAATGGTTTGTTGTTTCCCTCTATTTTTTACCTTTATTATGTCACTTGTATGACATTGGTGTAACAGGAGGCAAGGAGAACCCTCATGCATATCATCTTGTCAATCTCTCCATGTTGTTGTCTTTGTGAACCAACCCTGTAACTAATCAACAAATTGAAAAGAACGAGCATTCCAAACTTGTGGTGGCCTAGCTCTGCCCTTTAGCAGCTAGGGGTAGACTTTAGGACCAACAACAACTATGAAGTTGTTTACATAGCTCTATAGGCAGTTCAATCAAGGAATATAGAAAGTGAGTCATACCTATAGTTTCGAGGATGTGTTTGCGTAAGAGAAACATCTAAAAGATAAAGAGAAATCAATGGAGGGTTGTTGAAATAAAGTTATTGTACTGTCAATTTGAGCATAAGTATAGAAATGGCGAACTTGAAATTTAATTTTGTGGGGTTGATAGCATATTTCTATTTGACTTCAGCTAGCACATATCTTCTTCTTCTTTTTCAAAATATTTCCAAAAAAGAATTATGGTAATTTCATTAATCAAGCAAAACTAGTTAAATGAAGTACATATTACATTTGTTCCACAGAGCCTGCATTAAAAGGCAAGGCATGTCCTGTGTATTCTTTAAGATAATAGAAAAAGCGCTAAGATCTGGAATCTATTATCCACTCATAATCCAAAAACCAGAGCCATGAGAACCTTGAACTACAACACCAAAGCACATGATCAAAGGTTTGGCAAACACAACATAAGCAAAAATCAGCAAGGAGTGGGCATTGTATCCCTTCTATAACCAAACTCCCAAATGGGCACTAACAAATTCGTTGATTGCTATATTAGTATGAACCAAGATCACTATGAACATTTGCTTATGATATTACTATGAACCAAGATCACGTTGACCTGACAATGTTCTAACATTACTAGTTCTGGAAAAAACTATCAACGTTTAACTTAATGGACTTTGAACAATGCAAAATTTGCAGTATTATTGAAAATGTTTGATGGATCTATTCATAAGAGCAAGCCATTTTGACATCTCAAACGATGGACCTGATTTATTCACAATTGGGATACTTTTTATGAGGTTTTTCCTCATGCTTTTCATTCTTGGACTCAACAATCTTATGCGTGTCCAGTTCACTTTGCCATGGTAGTGGAAAAATTTATTCATATCTTGATTGGGTAACATGGATATAAACATATCACATTGTTTTGTTTCTTGTCAATGCATGATATGTAATTTTTTTTTTTGGGCTCAACCGATATGCAGTATGGCATTGTCCTCATTTAAGGTAAATTTGTTATGGACGCTGAAGTCATATAGCATGTAGATAGTATTTGCCTTTTTTTGCAAGTATATTTCATATGGCAATTATGTCAACCCAGGAAGCACATCTTGTAATATAGGTTGTCTAACTGTACAATGTACAATTTCGTTGTTGAGGGTTCGGATAACAGTGTTGACGCAATGACTATATATGTAAGGGCATTTTGCAGCACATCATAGACAATCAATTGTGCCATCATTTATGAAAGCAAAGGCAGAAGCAGAAGAATTGCAATTGGCACATACAGGCTCAAAGGGGGTCGAGTAGGCATTTGTTGCAACCAGAACACCCTCAACCTGCCACATGAACATAGTAGTTAATATATTGAACAATATAATATATATGTGTTCAACAAAAAAGCTGCACAAAGTTGTTGAAGACATTTTTTTTGTATAAATCGTTGTTGGAGGTGTATATGTATACGTACAACAGTTGTGGAACTAGTTAGTTTCTTGAGATCTTGTATTATGTATGTTCACAATTTTGTTACAAATGTTGATTGGGTTGTGCGAAATATCCTTTCTTTAACATCTCTTTTCTTCGTTATATTTTTGAACAACATCATTGGAAATTTCCCTTTATGCAATTGTTGTTCCATTGGGGAAAATAAATCTGCATAAGTGTCGAACAATTGTAGCTGCACCATGGAACAATTTTATAGTTATCTAAGATGTCTGAGATATATGAGCATGTCAAAGCAAAGGGAATAAAAAGAAGGTATGGAAAACAATACCATTACCTTGTCGTTGTCCAAGTTTCCATCTTTTATATAGAGAATATGTTGTGAGCCAATGTTTCTTGCAAATGTGACAGTTGCACCAATGGTTCCAATTGGATAAATGTCGTTGTTCTCTGTAAATTGGTTGATTGTTGTGTCCGGTACGAAATGATATTCTGATCAAACCCCGAGAACTTTTTCGACAACACTTGTTTCATTGATCAATATAATTTGATCACAATCACCACGGTCATATACTGTTTTCAGTAATATATTGAAATTTGTAATGGATATCCCATTACCTGGCAAGATCTTCTCTGCATGTTTCTAGACAAGTTGTGTAGGGATAGTCAGTGTAACTGTCATCATGGCTTCATTGTCTTTCATGTATGCACGCATAATGCATCTACTTTTGTTCGCCTTGTCTAAGTAGGTGCTATACATGGCCATTATGTCTCCGATGAATAGTTGTCCAGTTTGATGGTTGTTCAAGCCTTCTATTGATAGTATATTGGGTGGTATAAGTTTAGACATGGTGACATTTTTTTGAACAGGAAAAGTAAGGTGAATGGCAATCTATATATATATCTTCTTTTTTTTTTTTCATCAATGTACAAGTAGATGCACAATTTGGATAAAGTATGCAGGTTAGAGTTTTGTAACCATACCTCTTAGTCTCTGTACCTTGCACTATATTGGGCATTTCACTTGTACTTATCGATAGTTCTTGTGAACTAAAAAACATGTGTTGTAAATGACATAAACATATTTACCATGGCATAGTAGAATAAATAATTGAGGATATTTGCTTCCTAAACATAGAAATAACATAATCTATGAATCTTTACCTTTGGCCTTGTCATTGTGTTGATGTTTGTGATGATTGACTACTCATGCCCATGTCACTTGTCCAACTTTTTCTGATGCAAACATGTGTACATTGAACATGACAACAAATAAATATGCATACACATTGTATATTGTTCATAATTGATATGGATGTATATTAAGCACATGCATTGTGTTTGATTTAGTACTACTATTGGTATACCTTTTGGAAAATTGTACTTCAACTTCCTCAGTTGTGGCACATAAGGCTTCATCCTCTTGTTCAACTAGTTTTTTTTTTTCAATGTAGCAATGCAGGGAATACAATGGACATGAAGCCAAGTTGCTATGTAGGAACACATGTAAAAAATATGGAATACAATTTTATTTATTTCAATGTAGCAGCACATAAAATATAATTGACACGAAGATAAGTTAATATATAGGAAGATATGTAGTATCTACAAAACAAAATGAGTTTCAAATCAGTAGAATAAATATACATAGAATAAATAGAATACAAAGCAATGGAATATGGAATACAAGTAGAAGTATGCACATTTGTATGTCTTCTTCTACATTTCTGGTTAAAAGTTGTTTGTCTTGTCCAATTTTTTTGTTTGTTTCAATGAAGGAAAGTACAAAACACAATGAACATGAATGTAAGTTGGTATGCAAGGAAAAACAAGGAATATTTACATATAGTAAACTAGAATGAAAGGAATAGAGTAACAGATAGTGTTAGAAGCATGCAACTTTGTTTTTCTTGATCCATGTCTGTGTCTATATAGAATTTTTTCTGTCCAAAATCTATTACAAACCAGAAAAAACTAAGAAGTTGGATGATTCTAGCCGAATAATTTGGTTTTGTGCAATAAGTTATCCAGATATGCTTTGAGACATAGAAATATGATTTTGTAATATGCTTGATGTATATTTCATAATTCAAGTACAATACTAATCGTATCGTGATCAGACCAGTATGTGTCTAAGATAAAGAGGTTGTATTGTGAAATGGGCACTTTTGACCATACATGGTCAATAAGTGTGTTTTGTACATGGTTTATCTTATCCAAAAGAAAGCAGAGACTGTAATTGCACATGTAGTTTTCCAATTCTTTTGTTCTGGCATTATTTTGTAGCATGTCAATATTGAAGTCTCCTAGAATGATAATGGTTTCCTTCAAATGTAAATGTTGTAATGCATTCGAAACAACATTTAGTATGTTGGGCAATGTTGCATGCAGAGCGACATAGAGATTCAATAATGCAATTTTTTATTCATGGAAGATTACTCTTGCCAACACAATCTCAACATTGTTTTCTTCGAAATGCATATGCTCCAAAATTGTTACATGTTTTTTCACTAATATCATCACTCCATGTGTAATGTAATTTGATATGCAATTGTCATTTGGAAATTGCTTGTTTTGCATGCATAATGTCATGTATGTTTCCTGCAAGCACATACTATTGGATTGCATTGTGTCATAGTCATTGATTATATCATCCATATGTGCATGTAGGTTGTGTGTGTTAAGTGAGAGAATTGATACAGATGAGTTTGTTTGTATGGATTGGTAATCATATTGTAGATGCCATTTTGCGCTAGTCCTAAGGCGTTGCATCTGAATATCAACTTTATGTTTGACTTTGAAGTTATCTTTTGTAAGAGCACTTAGCAAATACAAGGAGTCTATACTTCTGACATGGGACAACGATGTGTATACAAGTCCATGTATTTGAATTCCAGCAGGGTCGAACACAACACTATCAAGTGGTATCCCTTATGATCTGTGGACTATACATGCACATGCATTGGAAACTGTTTTCGAATCTTCAGTTGATCTGTCTTTTTTGGTGTCGATACTAGTTTTGATATTCGTAAGATAGGTGTCCAATCGCACACAATGTTTGAATTATATAGATAAGCTAACTTGTTTGCTTGTCGGTGGCCAATATGCAACTCATGGAACTTAATCCAGAGGACATCAAATTTTTTTGTTTTGGTATAAGCTTTGCGTATTCCATCTGTACCATTCACCAAGCCATTCTGTGAATCATAGTTGCAGGCATATATTTCAACTAGCATGTCTAATTTCGGAACAAGTTGCAAAGGCAAAGTGGTTGTATGTCTAATTTCAGAACACGTTGCAAAGGCAAAGTGGTTGTATGTTGATGACATGGTACATTGCCATGGTTTTCCTCTTCAAGGTCAAATGAATTGATAACGATATCATCGCCAGGCATGAGCGATAGCATGTACCTATTATGCATTGAAACATCCCTATTTGTGTAGAACAGGTAAGGGAAGGTTGGGTATGTTGGTGCAGGTCACATGCACCTTGAATTGATATATGTTGAGTCATCACATGTTTGGTTGTTTGTCCACATTTTATTCAAAATTGAAATAAATGTTTCATCTATCTGGCGCATTGTAGTATGTAATTCAAAACATTTTATATTGTCTTTCCAGAAATCATGCATCATTGTTTGCATATTGACCGTAGGCTGTTCAAATATCAGAGAATATGGGTTACGCATGGTAAAGATCCCCACAAAATATCATGTCAATGTCCCCAAAGTATTTGGTGTGCACATGTTTTATGTTTCTCAGTCGATTGTCAATGGAATATAAGAAGCGACTTCCAATTAAAGATGCCTCCTCTATGAAGACAAATTGTAGTTTGTTATAAAGATTAGACAAGGTATCTAACATTTCCTTGCCGAGTGGAAGAAAATGTGACTTGTTAAAAGGAATTAAAAATGCAGAGTGGACTGTTGTTCCACCTGCATTATATGCATCTTTTCCTGTATATGCAACTATTAGTCCCTTTGGTTTCATAGGGTTAGTCGAATGGTTTGAATCATAGATTCGTATGAGCATTTGGAATAGAGATTTCATTGTGAATGTCTTGCTTCTTCCTGCCCCACCTGTAAGGAACAAGTGCGTAGGAGTGTGCATGTTTAATCAATTTTTAATTGCAATGTCCGTTATGATTGTTTGTTGTTCTCGATTCAACAATCTTCTAACTCTGTAGTATTCATTGTTTTCAATAAACAAAGGATATTTTGTGACTTGAAAGCCAAGATTGATACGTTTTTCAATGGCGGCTGCTCGAGGACAAGGCAAATCTGCTTGCAAGTCATAGGACTCACAGAGAGTTCTAGTTGTTTTATGGTTTGTCAATGTCTCATCAACATTGTCAAGGTTTTCTAGTTCATGATCTGCACTTTCTAAATCACCCCATTTGGATTAACATTGTATGTAAATCTAGATTCATTGGTTTGTACTGTAGTCTCATAAGTAATATATGCAGCTTCCCATGTAGGGAAGTTATGTTTTAATGTGTTTTCATTTTGATCAAATGGAACATACAACAATAGTTTTTCTCTACAATAGTTTTCATAGTCGGTGTGTTTGTTGTATTTGACAAATCGTATTACATTTGGTTTTTTCTTTTTGATATGGGTGTACCATTTTTTTTGTAATGCAATACAAACTCTGCTAGGCAGATATGCTTAATAGGAGATGGACATTGGAGGTAATAATCAATAATAGAGCGACATATCACCTCCTCTGAATTGTCAGGCTCTTGTTCTAGCAAAGATGGTGGTTTAATCGCAAATGTGTGTTTGTCAAGTGGAGATGTGTTTATGAAGACACGTTTCCTTGAACTATAGTTCAGAGGCAGGGAAAGTGCAATGTGGACTGCTTGTTGAGCAGACATTTGTTGAATATTAAGTAATGTATTTCCATGTGTATGTATCATTTGCATAGCATCAATATGACTTTTTTCATGTTTTCTGCATATTCTTCTTAATGCACTTGTCATAGATTTGTCAACCTTTGTCATGTACGAGGTACAATATCATGTTGCAACATATGCATTGAGGACATACTGTGCATTTGTATTTGCATTCCACATAATTGGCATGTCCTTGGAGAAATTGTTGTTCCAAATATGTGAAAGTTTTCGTTTAAGGAAAATTGTTGGTTGTTTAAGTGTAGATTGTATCACTTGGATGTACTCATCTTCTGTTAGATTTAGTTCTACCATGAAGTCTTTGAAGCTCATTCAGTCATCAAAGTCTCATTGTTCTAGAAATGCCAACAAATATTTAGATTTCTCAATGAGAAAATTGCCCTCTAAACTAATTAGTTCTATGATTCTTGTTGTTCTCATTGGCGGCACAGGGAAGTTGTATCTGCAATGTGAATTTTTTCGTTTTTTACAGCTTCTTGTATTATAATGTCTATGGACTTTGGCAAGTTCTGGATCCAAATGATCTGTGTTGTATGCTATGTATTTGTCCAAAAACTGCTCGATTTGTGAGTTGCTGTCATTTCCATAGACCGGTGCACCCTCTATCCATAACAATGCGTGGTCATGCTCACTCCCTCTATTCTGGAACTCAATCACAAAATAATAGTCTGATATTTTTTCGAAGAATGTTTCATCATGACATATCAATTGCCTCAAAGCATTTATTTTATGTCTATTGTAACAAGTACATGTCACCGGGTCTTTTCTTATGAGGTAGTCAATGTCATCATTCTCCAATGTATCAATTTGTTTTTTCCTTTTCCTGTTCCTATACAATGCAGACACCGTAGCCACCAATGGATCCCAATGATGCTCTGCACTTGTAAATGTGATGAAAAAAGTTGGGGGTCCCAATTGTCGGATCATTGCAAATATAGTTTTCTTGTTTTGTTGGAAGTAGTCAGGAGAGATGTGAATGCTTTTGAAATCTATGTATCCAATATCAGATTTTAGGATTTTTTCTAGGTTTGCTTTGTACTTCACATCTCTGGCCAATAACTTTATTCCTTGTAGCTGGCCTTTTCTTATTCATACCCACATGCAAGAGAGCACTTTCTCAATTATTGTGTGCATTGTTTTGAAAAAAAAAATTCTTATGTGACAGGAGAAGTCACCGCTTGAATGTAGCAGTTCCCATCGAACTATTTTTTGGTAGCTGAATCATTCATATCCATAGAATAATGTTGGGAAGTTCATTTCCTCAACAAATTTGTCCTTGAATATTCCAAGTGGATGTTGCCCTTTAGCAGGTGCAATTTCGAGAATCTTGTCTTGCAAGCCATGAATTTGTTGTGAGTCAGTGAATCCATGTATCAATGTTTCAACAGGTCTTTCATTCTTTGATTCATCACTTGTATCAAATTCACTAGTAGTGTCAAAAGTTTGTGCAAATTTGTCATTTCCTTGTTCAAGAACATTGTTCCAGTTATCATTTATACAGATGTTTTGTGCTTTGTACAGGCCCCTGGAACATAATTCTTTTAATGCTTTCATGACAATGTGCACATGCACTTTACCTGTCTAGTATGCATTATTGTATTGCAAATGTATTTTGAGAGCTACAACAATTGTCATTGTCTCGCTAATGAATTGTGGCAGGGCTTTTTGCACAACATCTAGTTGGACAAGCACATTAATAATTGATCATGTTAAGCTCATTTGGGGTCGTTTATAGCCCCAAGGTCTGATTAGTGCAAATGAAATTCATAGAGACACAAGTCTCTCTTCAAGTTCTGTAAGTGTTCTTACATCTGGTAGTGGTGTGTTACATCTTATTTGGTCAGGGGTTGCAAAGTGTGGAAATTTTCCATTTTCAAGTGATCGTTTGCATGGAAGACAAATACTGCTATTGGAAAATGTTCTATCATTTAGTGTCGAGCCGAGGTATTCTTTTTGCAAGTCAGGGGTGAAATGCTTAATGTTTTTTGCGAAATTCAATTGCTCGCAAATCACACATGTAATGGAAGGAGTGTCTTTAATTTGTTTCATATAGATCTGTTTTGCATCTCTCTTCCTTAGGCAAGGATGCGTAGTAAATGTTTGTTGGTTTTCAATGCTAGCAGTGCATGGTTTTGGCTCTAGGCTACGATATGTGATTTTTCCCTCTCGGTCAGTATCATGACCATTGTGGGATATGTAGTTGCACCTGTTTCTCTCACGTATCTGTTTTTTCAACATGTGGTAGGTTAACTTATGGTTGTCGCTAGAAACTAGTTTCACTTGTTGACAAACCATGTTGAAGGTGTAATCGACATTTGTTATGAGCATTTCCTCCTCACCATATCAATGGTGCAAATGGTGATGTTCTTTGTCATTGGACATGTGATGTTTGTGTTCAACAGAATCTGCGAAAATGCGATCATGTTCTGCACACACAATTTTTTTTATGTTGTGATATGTGAGTTTGTGTTTCTTGGTCGAGCTCCCTTTCACCTCATGATGACCGTTTTTACAACCCAGAGGTCTAGAAGGAAGTGTACCAATGTATTTTTTTTCTCTCACGTATGACCTTTTTCAAGTTGTGATAAGTCAATCTACGTTTTTTGTTTAAGCTCTGTATGACTTGATGACAATTGCGATGAGTTTCATCCTGATTAGACAGTATGCGATGCTTATGCAAATTCGATGCGGTTGGGTGGCATGGACAATGGATATTGAACTGGAAGTATTTCTTATCAAAGGTTGATAATGGATGTGTGGTGTATATGTTTTCGACGATATTATGTCAATTGTTCGATCTTAGTTTGAATCAATACAGTAGGAATGGACAGTACCATCTAATAGGGTTGACCAGACATGGATATTTACTCTGAATATGATAGATATCCATTGTAAACAGAATGTGTAACCCTCTACATTTCCTTTCTCATATGGCATTGCCATGTTTACAAGGTATTGTTGCCAACTTCCAATTATTGACATACTTTCTATGAGATATGGTAAAAGGTGTTGATGCAAGCAGTTAAACGCCTGTTGACTGCCACCTATAATTGCATTGCAAAAGGATTGCACAGTGTAAAGGTGTATTGAGTGCACATCAAACTCTGTTGCTATCAAATAACAAATTGCATTGAACAGACTATCTCCACAAGTAGATGTAATAGTTGTTACTATGTGCAATCCATGAGAGTGTATATGATGCATAATTCGTTTCCAATGCGATTGAAGGTCTTTGCGGTGAGGGACAAGTAAATATCAGGTCCTTCAAGATTGCATATGGATAATTTTCTATAGAGTAGTGGTTCATAATGACCACTTAGAGGATTGGCATCATGGAAAAAGATGCAATGTGGATCCCTAGATGTAGTTTTGTTGAATAGTAGATATCTTCTTTTTCTTGTTAATGACCAAATTCCAATTGATATATTCAACCACTTAGCCAACCACCGTATACAAAACGTATCCCCCCAAAGTCCCCTCTCATGCACAGGCATAGTTGCAGATGTAGACAACCACATCTTTGAAAAATACGTATTGACATCATGTATTCCATGCAATTGGAAAAGAAAATCAGATGCCAATTTGTATTGATACAACTCTAATGCCTCAACATCACCATTTTCTAAACAGGCCAAGAAATGATCTATCAATCCATTGTGCAACTCGGTCGAGGAATAACGGAAATGCAATAGAACTTGAAATGCATCGAAGAGGCAATCTACTATAGTATACGAGAATGCATCTAATCTAAAAATCCCATTGTTATGCAATACCTGGTCGATGTTGTCATGCACAATGGAGTTTGTATCTATTTGATAGCACTCAACATCTATTACTTGCTTCATCTTTTAAGTTGTGATTTTAAAGATGTGTCTTAGCTATGTTTAGATAATATGCAAATAGAAAAAAGAAAAAAGAAAATTATAAGTTCAGAACTGCATACCAATTCTGCTATGTATCCTTCAACCTTCTTCATGTAAAATTCAATGCTCCGTGGTTGCTATAGCATATGACAAACAAACAAATCTATAGTGAGCGTTGAACCATATAGAAGAGATCATGCAAATTAAACAACACTATAAATTTACTCAGTACAAAGACTGAGTATTTAAGACATATAATTTTTGAACTTATTCTAGGTGTGCATCTTATAAGTGTTTCGGTAGCCATTGTATATAGCTTTACAATCCTATTCACCATTTATTTTCATCCCCACTTTTCAGAAATCAACACTAAACAGATGTGAAACGACTTGGTGATGTCTCCCACTCAAAAAACTCACATAGATGGTCTGTCGGATAAACAAAAGCGGAAGAACTAGGCATTATGGACTTTTACCACAGGAACATAACCAACACATAGCACAACTTCTTAAGGTTTCAATTATCTTACAAGATGAAGAAGATATTCTAAGTTGTTTCAATTATCTTACAAGATGAAGAATATATTCTAAAATTGGGCACTGGGAAACTCAATCTCAGACAGATTAGTGAACTTCCCATTCAGGTTACAAAGAATCATTTCCACAAGACAAGGTCCAGATCTGAAAACGGTGATGGAAGATGCTTTGGAAGACCCAAAGTCCAACATAAAACCAACAAGTATATGTGGTTTTGCCTCAGAGAATAAAATATTTCCCTATCATAACCTGCAAAGAAGGTATGGCAAGGTCCTCGTAGATGCTTGCTCTGCAATGAAAACTTTGAATTCATTTGGCAAATCCCTTTGCATTTCCATTTTCCAAAGAGATATGGTACGATGTCCAGGACATGAAAGTGGGCATATGTGATTGGAAGGGGAAAACCTGAAAAAATGCACTAAACGTATGGTTTCAAGAACAAAAATATGAGGAGAACATCCTATTTCCTTTTTGATATGTCACTATGGTTGTGACAGAGGTGGGTTATGTATTCAACATTGATCCAAAAAGATCTTTTAAACGACAATGGTTGAGTTTATTAACCATTTAGGAAACTGGATGAAAGAGGAATCATTATAAAGTAAACATGACATCCATAAAGTAATGTATAGATCTGAACATAAGCATGAGAACAACAAACCATAAAACACCAAAGTGATAACGGAGTTCGACAATCTCGCCTACATCTCCAGGCCTTTGTCTCAGTGGGTGAGGCTTTCTTATTTCTATTCAAAGCTTTAAAAGTACATCACAATAGTGCTAAAAAGGTTACAAACTGATATGGTCTTATTCTACTAGATCTCTAGAACCCAACAAAAGAAACGACACTGAAATCAGATGACCGAAACTTCCAGAAATGGCCCGCAAAGGTGCTCTCCTCAACAAATTCCCTGCATAAAAATGGCTTTGGCTTGGCAAATATTCAACATAAACTTGCTTTGAATTCCCCTGCTTGGCTTCAAGAAGCCTTGGTTTATATAGATCTGAAGTTGGTAACCATCGCCCAAATTCCCCCCAAGATATGGCCTAAAAAATGGCCCAAGATCTCCCAAGAATGGCCTAAATCCCCAATATCAGGCTAAAAATCCATTAAAAAATCATATGGTATAGTTAAAAACCCACTTTATGCACATAAATTGGGCACAACCCCTTTAGAACGAGCTCTTGGTCACATGGCGCACTCCATGTGGCCTAGCGCTAGACGGATACTGCTCGCATATAAGGCCATGTGGCCATGGGCATCCAACTCCACGCGCTACCTGTTAGAATAGCCCATGTTTCGTTAGCCCTGGGTCGGAGGGCTAGCTCGGCCGACCGGGGCCAACCTTGAACCCTTCACGCCAGATGTTATAAGACTGAGTCACATCGATATGGGTGTCGAAAACCATGGGCTATCTTCCACACACCGCGCATGAAACATACAACTGAGGTCACATGGGAATGGACACATGGATATGTGTCGGGGGGTGGGGCTAATCCCCAACCCTTCCTCCGCCCGGAACTACACACCTTGCAACTTAAATACTAGTGGAAACATATAAGGTTAAGAACTAATGAGAAGGCAGGCTGGCTAGCCTGACCCTGCCAAGTCCTTTTCCTTTATCCGAAGGTTGCAAGTTCAAACCTCCAAGAGTCCCAAAATTTTTGGCAATGATATTAACCAACCAATGGGTGCCACGTGGCAGTCCATGTCTCGGCCACGTGGCACCTTCTCATTCGCCTAATCCCGATGCCACACATCAATCGCTGACTGGTCCAGTTGTTTGCCTCTGCCACATGTCTGCTCCAAATGTACCCTCCCACGTGTCATCCTTATAGTGGTGACACGTGTCACCCCCTGATTGGTCCACCTATCTGACACGTTATCATTCTGTACGCCTAGTCACCCTGCCACGTGTCAGTCTGTACACTGCCATGTCAATAACCTATCCATGTCACAATATGGTCAGTTGCCACATGTCACCTCCAGATGCTTCCACGTCAGCATAATGACGTTGACTTTTTGGCCTATTGACTTTTTACATGTTTGGTAAAGTGAACAGATCGCGATATCTGGAGCATATGACGTCCATTTGAGCCCATTCAAGTTGCGTTGGGTTCGTATCGAAGAGGCATACACACACGTCCATTTTGAAACCATTTTGAGAACTTTGATTTTAAGGCCTTTCTAAGCCCCATCAAGCTCCGAGATCCAATTTTGGATCAAGCATTGACATTCAAAGGCGACAAGCTTTCTTGTTCAACACTTTTCAAGGATAGCAATACACTCTTGTTTCCTTGGTCCCAATAGTCACATATAAGGATGTTCTGCAAGAGAATTTTCACTCAGGTATTATTTGAAGTTTTGTTTTTACATTTATTTTGATTTTCAATACTTCCTAGTATTGAAAATTCTTACCTGCAAACTACAAATAGTAAACAACAAACAACGAATAGGAATGAAACCATGGTACTGAAACTTGTGATTGGGAACGAAAAAAGTGCAGTTCCAATTATGGGTGCAAAATCTCAACCTTGCAAACTGCAACAATGGGTCCAACTGCGGATGCAGGACACCAACCTTGCAAAGTTGAAGCAAACAAGGGTGCAATATTTCAACCCTGCAAAGTGAAAGAACAGGTCGAACTGCGGGTGCAAGACTTCAACCTTGCAAAGTTGAAGCAAACACGAGCAAGCAACAAACAACAAACCAGTGAGAAAGCACCAAGAGGTCCAACTGTAGCTGCATGACCTCAACTTTGCAAAGTTGAAGCAAACAACAATAAGCAACATCCAATGAACCAACGAGCAAGCAACAAGCAATGAACCAGTAATGCCGGTGGAAAACAATATTGCCCAAATTCACTGCAGACAAGATTGTATCCAAAATTGGAGGAAAATGTATTGTGAAAGGCCTGTTAAGTAAACATTTAAGGTTGTCATGCCTGTTAAGTAAACATTTAAGGTTGTCATGCCTGTTAAGTAAACATTTAAGGTTGTCAGGACTGTTTAAGGGCCTCGTGCTATGTAAACATTTAAAAAAGAATGCAGTGTGTGAGGCATGTTTACGTACTTAATAATAAAAATGCCTCTTTAAGTACTTAATAATAATAATAATAATAATAATAGTTCGAACAATAGAGATTATGCAAAAAAATTATAGTCAAAGGACAAACTAATATGAAGTCAACTAATAATAAATTTGAGTGTCGATGCTCAAAACTTTGGATATCTAAACATTTAAATAAAAATAATAAAAATTCAAAAAGACTGTAGATGATCAAAACTTTGGATATGTTAACATTTAAAACATTGGGAATAGCGAAGCTGGCAATAAGACTTCGAATCTATTCTCCAATGAGATCATGACATATAAGGTTTTTTTTATTATATAAAAAATAATGTTTTTAGTTCTCTAGTTCGAACAATAGAGATTATGCAAAAAAATATAATCAAAGGGCAAACAAATATGAAGTGAACGAATTATTGATCGCTATAGTCCCTCTATGCCTTCAACAGGGACTAATAATGGAGGTGAGTTGGTACTAAAGCAATTTAAATAATTAAATTAAGTTATATATTAAAGTAAGTTTATACTAATGTTGGATATGATATAAGGATTGTAATCTCATGTCTTTTTTTTGTATTTACTTTAATAGTTTTCAATTTTGTATTCATTTTAATAGTTTTCAATTTTGTATTCATTGTGAATGGTATTGCTCTTGACAAGTTGTGGTTTTTATCATATGGCATTAGGGAAGCCTATTGCAAAGCATTTACCTAAAAATGCTCTTATAATATTAGATATCACTAAGGTTTATGATTGTCATATTGATGGTATTTTCTAAAGTTTAATGAATAATCCTTTCAAAGGTGGTTCACAAGGTGATGTCAGTTCTGGCCATGATGAAATTTTGATCGACATTCTTGTAGATGAATATGATTATGTTCATAATGCTTTTAGGATGTAAAGCTTGAAGAGATTCCTGAGTGGACTAAGAGAGTTGAGAGTAGTTTAAGTCTTTTTACAAAAGGTCATAATCAATAGATGAAATTATCTCATGCTAGTGTGAATTGTGTCAAAATAACAAGTGGGTTTTCTCTACAAAATTAACATTTTATCCTCTTTTATCTTAGCATTCAAGCTTAGCAACATGGTTTCATCAAACCCACATCTTTTTCGAGCTAGTTAAAATCCCCACAAGGTCAATTATTTGGCTAATGCAGTGGTTTCCCTAGTTCACTTGACTTCTTCCAATTGGATAAGCCTCTTTGCAATGATTTATTGTCATGTTATATGATGAAAATAATATGGATATGATGTTGTAGTAGGTGAATCTTAATAAACAAAGAATTTTCTAGAAGTGTTAGATTATCAATATCATCTTATATATGTGATGTGTGCCCCCCCTAGCCCCACGAGTAGGAGGGTTACCTTGGCATGCCCTATCGAAGAATGCTCAGGAACGATTTTTATCAAAATTCTCTACCACCACCCATCTCACAAGATTTTCTTTGGGGGATTGTTTGAAATTGCCAAGTATTGATTTACTTTGAGAAGCACATTGGAGAGGCATGATATTAAGATCTTGAACAATGCTTGCATTATGAGCCAAACAAACACCCCAATCAATTATAAGAGGAAGAGATTTAACCTTTTTTTTAATGTAGGATTTAAACACCATGATCTAAGGCTTTCCTCAATAGAATATCCAACCCATACCTCTCCAAGACTTGAGAGGTCTCCCACTTTCTTTGAAACTTGAAGAGTGAAAGTGTGGGACATCAATAAATGACTAATAGCCTCCTTATTCTTGTTACATATAGAACATATGCTAAGCCCTTATTTATTTCTCTTCTATAGAATATCCCATGTAAGAACTTTGTTCCTAGTAGCAAGCCACATAAATATTATATATTTTAGAGGGAATTTAAATTTCCAAATGTATTTCCACCATCATTAAGTCTCAACCATCCTAACAACATCACATAGGGATTTGTATCCCACTTTTGGACCATAT
This sequence comes from Picea engelmannii, assembly GCA_009831015.1. Classification (NCBI taxonomy): domain Eukaryota; kingdom Viridiplantae; phylum Streptophyta; class Pinopsida; order Pinales; family Pinaceae; genus Picea; species Picea engelmannii. Next base: position 325,895 of record ML785976.1, read on the forward strand.
ATGCCCCTATAAGGATTTTTGGACCATATATGCCCCTAGCAAGATTTTTGGACTATTATCCCCCTCTTATAGGGATAACTAAGGAGATGATGTCTCGAGGCCCTCAGGTTGCATACATGGAGTACCGAGAGGCAATGGAGCAGGCAAGGGACCCTATCATACCACACATCACCATCTGATCGATGGTAACGATGTCCACCACACCCAACTTGGCCCACAGAGGACAACATGTCTTTCTCCATGAGGTAACAAGTCTAGTATTGTGGTAAGTGTCATTTCAATCTTTGAAGCATTTGAACATGTTTCAAGGGATCCTTTCTTGATTTTGAAAACATTTGCTTGGAAATTATGCTCTTTGCCCTATTTCACCTTGGTGAGTGTCATGGTTTCCTAGTAAGTGGTCACCCTTAGGGAAAGGGTTGCTATCAGGGGGTCTCCTCGAAGGCTCATCATACCATTCCCGCTCATACTTGCCACCTTCCATCACTTCTTCCTTTTTGTCTCCTAACCTTTTAGGTTTTTGTGCTTATTGACCCAAGAAGGGTGTGTACCTCATTTCATGGGAAGAAGGGGCCATTAGGCTCGGAGGTGCCCTAACAAGAACATCATGCAATAAAGGCTCACCCTGGGATCCCGAGAGCAATGAAACGCTTCTCAAAATATAAAAGTAAGGGACCCATAAAATAAATAATTAATCAATTACTTAAACTTTCCAAGATAGAGCATTTGTGAGCTATGTATTTCCTTTTTAGTGCCCCTTATTGACTTCAACTTGGAAAGACATGCAAACCAAGGTAGAGCGTATGTGGGCTATGCATTTCCTTTCTAGTGCTCCTTATTATCTTCAACTTGTTGACACATGCAAAGTAAATGGCTAATAAAGGGTTTGGAAAAAATATGTCTTAAAATACAAAAAGAGAAAAGAGATGTGGCTAGCCCTCAACAAAGGTGCCCATAAATGAGACAATATGAGCCCTTGTATGTCATGAAACCCCATACCTAAAAGTCTAACCCCGTCCACCTCACATTCACTACATGGCCTAGAGAGGTTTCTCCCTGGGAACTTCCCCTACTTGAGGAATTGGTTTACCCAATAGGGCACTATGACACCCATCCCCTATCTAAATTTGGAAAATTGTATAAGGTCTTTGAGCATTGGTTTATTTTGAAAAAGGGGGATTTGATGCACATGTTTGGGTGGTTCTTTTATTAGATATGGCTTATTTGGCATGATATTATGACTTGTTGACCCTTGGAGGGTGTATTTGTTTGTCTTTGCAGGTCCTTGACAGGTGAAATCTTGATCGTGAAGGCACAAGGTGACTTGGACCTTCATTTGGGGCATGAATCCCACAGGTTGGATGATGTACCCCCTCTCCTTTGGACAATGTGGAAGAGGGACATTGCCTTTGGAGGAACTTGATTATCCCTTGGAGGTGACTCGCAAGCCCTCTTAACCCCAACGTTTGCCTTTGGAGTCCACATTCTACTCTTCTGGGGCACGACGTTACACTTGGAGGGTTAGGGCTTGGTGGTGTTGGATGATTTGATGATGACTTGGCACATTTGGATGGAGAAAGACCCTTGTACTTGAAGATGTGGCCTTTGGAGGCCCAACATCTCCTTTAAGAAGCTCAAACACTTGCTCATCATGCCAAAACATCACCCCCAAAGGGCATGACGTCACCATTTAGGGCTTTCTTTTTTTGTAAAATTGAATTATAATTTGTAAAGGGGAAAATTAAGGAGGTCAACCTCCCTAATTTGTGTTTTACCCTAAGTATGTGGACAAATTTGGTCTATAAGGTCTTATATAAATAAATACCTTGTCACTTTCATTTTAGACATATCACACTTGATAATTACATATTGCTTGGCTGAAATTTTCGTCCTACTTGGGTAATTTTCACTTTCTCTCTCTTATGCAATTTTGGATGCTAGTACTTGTCTCTTGGTGGAAAAAATAGGGCATTATCTCTCTTGGATGCTTGTTCTTTCTTTGTGATGGAATATTCTTGGTAGAAAAGGGTTATCTTACTATCTCTTGAAATTGGTAAGGAATTTTCTGCATATTGTTGTTATTTCTTCTTGTTTCATGGTTATCCTTGTCTAAACCCTTGGAGGAGTATAAAGGCATACACCCTCCACTAATATCTATCACATTTATCTTGGATAAGCCACTTTGCAAAGGTTGCTAGGAGGAGTAAAAAGGCTTACACCCTCTTAGATTTACTTTGCTAATTTGGATTTCCCTAGGGAGTAAAAAGGCTTACACCCCTAGGGAGGTGTTATCCCCAACTCCCAAGGATAACTAAGGAGATGATGTCTCAAGGTCCTCAGGTTGCAGACATGGAGTACCAAGAAACAACTTGACCAACAATGTCCACTTGCACTGACAGAGACTCGCTTCACCACCACAGTTCCGGGATCATTGTGACGCTATCCACCACATGAGATCGCTTCTAGAAGACATTGGGTCTTGCTCCATGAGGTACAAGCTAGGTATTATGGTGAGCATCATTTAAATATTTGAGGCACTTGAGTTTGTTGCATATATTACTACTTTTGATTATGTAACGTTTGCTTGGACATTATGCTCTTTGCCCTGGTTCACTTTGGTGGTTGACATCGCGCCCTAGTAAGTGGGTCACCCTTAGGAATAGGTTTGCTACTACAAGGTCCTCTTGACAAGTCATCATGCCATTCCCGACCATAATTGCCATTTTCCACACTTCATCCCCTCACCTCCTTACCTTTTGGGATTTTTAGGTGTACTGACCCAATAAGGGGTTGTCCCTCATTTCATGGGAAGAAGGGGTTGAAGGCCCACATGCTCGTAGCTAGAAAAAGATAAAATCCAACCATTAAACTTCTAGATGCTTGCCTAAGGATCCCAAGGATAGTGAAATGTCTCTCATCAGAAACTGATGGGAACTGTGAAAAATAACTAATACAAAATGCCAACCTAGGTGGAGCATGTGTGGGCATTGTTTTTAATGCTTAGGTAGAATCCCCACACATGTGTTCAACTTGGGGAAGCATGATGTGACCAGGGTAGAGTCAAGGTGGGCATTGTTTTT
>ML785976.1:366204-398406 GCA_009831015.1 Picea engelmannii
ACACACACACACACACACACACACACACACACACACACACACACACACACACACACACACACACACACACACACACACACACACACACACACACACACACACACACACACACACACACACACACACACCATTCACGGAATAGGACAATGCCAATCACTCTCATTCATCTTGTCAAACCATTTGTATCACTTACAACAATAACTCTAACCTTAAGGTTTCCTAAGAATTGTTGTACCTTATAAGTAACTTGAATTTCCTAACCAGGTGTATCTTGACCCTTAATAATCAATGAATTGTAAATATTAGGCATTTTACTAGGACGAAAAGAGACATTCAGTACTGGGCCAACAATATGAGCAATATGTCCCACATTTTTCTCCACAAGTGTGAAAATCCCAAAAATAAGAGCAATGGTTCTCATACAAAAATGGAAAAAATTCCATGAAGAATATATATACTCTGATTTTTGCATGTATCATCAATAACAAAAATGTTTTGTAGCAGGTAAATCAGCTAAATTAATAATGAATGGGAGTTACCACCTTAGAAATATCCTATTTTATTTAAAAAGTTTCAATTCATTTATATTTGGAATATGAAGTAGTTAGATGGATATAGATAAGGATCACGAGGAAGGCCTTGATTTATCTATAACTAGAACCAATTTCTCCATAACTAAAAATAAAGATACTTCATCATTATGTCCAAATCATCTATGAAATGTGAAACTTGAATCATATTCACAACCTTTCTCTCATTATTCATTATCTCCTCTTTATACCCATATATGTTCCCTATTTTATATGTATCTTCATATGGACAATTCACACCATTATTGTTAAAGGTTGATTTGGTTCCTTAAATTCATTCATGAACTAGTTTAACAATTGAAAGGTGCTTGGGTCAACCCACGGAGGAAGAAATCAAGGAGAAAATATTAGGTTGCATCATACATAAAGAATATTGTACAATGAGAGTGTACCTACTAGATCTTATTGTCCAATAACAAATGACTATTTTGTATAATATTTTTGTCAAAATTGAAAGTTTACTAATGTTCAATCCACGTCGAGTAGACCTCTTTCTTGTGATAAATAATTATTGATAAAGGATGGTCTTGTGTCACAAAAAATAAAGACTAGAGCTAGTGTCAGATTCAAATCTAGTGTGAGTTATTACATATTAACTTATTATACTCTTGAATATCATACCAAAGATACAAATATCTTGGCAACATTCTAATTAACTTCTTAACCTAGAGTGCTACCCAAGGAAGTGGTAGTAGCAATAACTGCTAAATCTTCCATCGGTAGATGGAACACATTTGGATTGATGGATTTACCAGTTTTGATCATTACAAGGGGTGATGTTATGACATCGAGCCCATTCCTAGAGAAGAAAATTAAATTATTACCTATTTATCTTACCCAATATAACTTTTTGAAGAAGGTTATATTACTAACTTGTTCCCTTCAAATGTAGGTAATGCATTTAGGTTCAAGGCCCTATGGGATTTATGTTTGAAAGATTTGAGGATTCCATCTACTTATTTCGAGAATCCCCCTTGCTTATTCCAAAAACTTTCAAGGTCCACCTCATGAAATCCAAGTTGTAAGAGATAAATTGAACAAACACGATCATCCTTAGTTGGGATGTACTATCAAGCCAAAATTGGGTTTATTGACCAAGAACCATGGTAGAATAGTTTATAAATGTCTTTGTGGAAGACTTGATTTTACCAAGGATGATGAGAATGTGAATTCCCAACCATTCATGTGTTGGAGAGATAATTTTTCCTTTTGTGTAGAAGAAATTTATAAGGCTCGGGATGAGATGATCAAAATTAAGGGACATTGCTTGAATGCTATTATAGGTACATGTGAAGAAATGATAAAAGGGGAATATTTGGAAGAGAATCAGGAGTTCCCATCACCATGCATGAATATATGACAAGATATTTGATTGCAATTACTACTTTGGCTCATTATTTTCAATACAATGACCAACTTCTTTGCCTTCACCACGATGCTTGAAGTTATTGATAGATAAAGAAATCATGGTATACACTTCCATGCACTAGCTAAAGCATTGCATATGTCTAGTGAAGATCATATTCACTATGATATTGTAGTAGGTAAACTTGAAGCAGAATAAAAAGTTAGTTTAATGTTTTTTGATATACCGTGTGATGATTTTATCGAAAAATATCGAAGTTGTGGTATTTAATTCTCTCAAGATTTGGTACCTATGCCAAGTGTTTTGGCCATAGATTTAAGAGCTATTCATGTTTGGAATATGCTTGACTGAGATCTTTGGGGATGATTCCATACTATAGTTTGGTGGGGAACTTTGGGACACCCTTTGAGAAACACACTTGGTGTAGTATCTAATCAACATGGTCTAGAAGCTTGTGTACAAGCTTGTAGTGAAGGACATGATCTTGCCCATCAAGATAATGAAGTGATATATGAAGCTAGTAAATTAAGTGTAGTAAAACTTGGTAGATAAAAGATAAAGGATAACCATTAACTTGAGAACAACAAACTATATCCACACAGGAATATAAATAAAACACTTAAGGTAGGGTGACACCATTAATTACTCCTTAAGCAAGGAATCACTCCACAAGCTATGCTTGCACAATGAAATCGTCAACATATATAATACAATGATACTCATGTGTATGTATACTTTCTCATGTGTATTCCTTAGGGTCTATTCCAACCTCCCCTCATTATTATTTTATTCCCTCTAACTAGCTAGTGGGATTATTTATTACGGATCAACTACCAAGTGGGCCTTATTCCATTATTGTGGCCACATTACATTAATTATTCCTCTTAGGTACCTCCCTAGGTACTTAATATTACATTACTTATCCTCCTTAGGTACATTACACTCCACACCCCTTCACATGTTTCATCCTCAAAACATGAGTGGAAGCCATATAATATGAACTAATAAGTAATGTAGTCAACTAGTACCAAGCATGAACATCCATTCATCCTAGTGAAATGTGGACATGGAGTCCAACTATTTCCTTGCCACTAAGATGTTGATTCTTACTGCTTGTTTGGTTCCTTGTTGTCATCGTGATAACATTATATCTCCATTCTTTGCTATTATTCGTCCATTTACTTGTATATTGGGTGCCTTTATAGTTCCATGTTGGTCCACAGTAAGTTTTCTCTCACACATAACCTTTCCTAGATGAAGATTGTTTCTCATGGCGGTGTGTGGTGATATGAAACAACCTTATATATTGGTTGGTATTTGTTTGACTCTTTAACCTATGGTTCCTTTGAAGAATGCAATTCTCTAGTTTCTTCTTCCTTTTTATGCCCTTCCTTGTGCTCTCCTTTGGGTGTTTCTATAGACTCTCTTATGATTCATCCTCATATTATTCATCCGATGTGTTTGTAGGTAGTACACTTATTTTCCTTGGAAGGACTTTTTCATGTGCCGCCTTTGGCCCTTGTGATGAATTAAGAGAAATATCTTGCAATGCTATTTTTTTTTTCTTGTCCCATAGCTTCATAAACTTCTTTTACAAATTAATATTAATATTACTCATTGATTGACCTAGAGTTACATACAACAAAGGAATAAGATCAATGGATTGAAGAAATTAGTCAATAAGTGGACAAATTCATTGAGGCACTAAATAAGTGATATTAAGAAATAAAGTGTTAAGGGAGAAGAGGGACAAAAGGAAGGATGTCCTCGGAGAAAAATCCTAACAAATATAGCCACCATTATTGGACAAAGAAAAATCAAACAAGGTATAAGAAAAATTTGATTCGTAAATAGATAAGCAACACCCAAGGAAGAAACAAAGACAAGAGGCTAGAGAAAGGCTGATGTAATAACGAAAGTCTAGAACATAAAATAGCATAGGCCAACCATAACGAGACAAAGAAAGAAGAAAACAATAACATAAAAGGAGGGACAGCTGAAAACCTGATGCAATTATTGGAACCAAATCTTGAGAAATGAAACAAGTAGTAGAAAAAATACACAATGAAAGGAATCTCAAAGGAAGAAATTATCAAAATCCTACCATCGTATGAAGGAACATACACCCACCAAATCACAGATCACGACAAGGAAAAATGCTTATAGGCATGAAATTCAAAACATGGAGGAGGAAGTAAAAACCCTAAACACTTCATCACCATTAAAAAATGGATAATGAAACTAATATAAGGACCCTAAAGAAGAATAAATCCCAGTTCATATGCTAATTAAAAATTGGGATCAAATCAGGGAGGTTGAGCACAAAAAGAAGAAGGCTTAAAATATAAGACACATGCCCTACATGAAAAAAAAGATAAAGAAGAAATAAGAGGAGGCAAATAAAAGGAAAGAAAAGGAATTCAAGATGACAAATTTGCAAAAGAACAACCAAGAAATCATAGACAAAGAAGATAATGAAGCTAAACGTAAAAAATATAGAGAAAGAAAAAAGGACAAAATAAGAGAATTTCTAAGCAAATGGTTACTATAAAGAAAATGAAGAAAAAATATATAAGAAGAACACCAAGGAGAGGATGACCAAGAAGGGAACCATTATGATATTGAATCTACAAAGACTAATCAGAAGGTAAAGCAACAAAGAGAAATAGAAAAAGGACAGAGAAAACAAGAAGAGCATGGGAAATATAAAGAAAAGAGAAAATAAGAAAGTATAAGATTATAGAAGAGAGAAATAAAAGAAGGAAGAAGGAAAGAAGAAAGACAAATAAAGAAAAAGAAAAGAAGAAAGTAGAAAAATATATAAGAGAAAAAGAAAAGAAGAAAGCAAAAGAAGAGAGGAGAGGAGAAGAAAAGAAGAAGGAAGAGAAAAAGAAGAAAGAACAAGAAGAGAGGAGAGAAGAAGAAAACAAGAGGGGAGAGGAATACAAAGAAAAGGGAGAAAAGGCATAGAAGAAGAAAATTAAACACAACAGGAACCAACAATTAATAAAGTAGAACAACAAAATATGATAACATGGTTAGATACAATTGTTCAACCCCTATATAAAATAATTCTAAAACTGAGCTTGATCGAGATAAATAGAAGTTTCCTTGGAAAAAAAGGTTCCTTGGGAAAAAAGGAAGCATATACAAATGATGCAACAAAAATCCAACAACCAACAATTTGGCATGCAAAAAAGACTAGTGACAAAAGGAAAAAATAGATAACTTGGAGATATGGTACCCATATAACAATTCCAATGCAAGGTTTAAAGAATAATGAAAGTAGTGATAATTGTTCCAAAGGTATTAGATAAACTAGGAATATTGATTCAAGCATCATATTATACAATACATGAGGCACAAGAATAAACATCAATAATGTTGTGGCCTTGATCCAAATAAATGGAAATTCCTTGGAAAAAAAGGAAGAACATATAATGGATGCAACAACAAGCCAACAACTAACAAATAAAACAACACTAGTAACAAAAGGAAAGAATAGAGAACTTGGATATAGGATACACATATAATGATTCTATGAGAAGGTTTCATGAATAATGAAAGCGGTGATAATTGTTCCAAAGGTATTGGATAAACTAGGAATATCAATGTAAGCATCATATTATACAATACATGAGGTACAAGCATAAACACCAATATACAATACATGGCCTAGTTTTGTCTAAATAAGGTTATACAATACATGGCCTAGTTTTTTCTAAATAATAGTAAGGAGATGCGTTCAACAAAAGAAACATTTGTAGATGGTCATAAGTCATGGAAGCCTGAGTACGTGGGTACATAGAAGCCTAAGTACAAATAGTTTAAGGATTCATCATATACGTACCATATGCCTAGTATCTTCGACCCTCTATGCTTGTTTCTAAAGGTGAAATTCCTTTTGTATGAGTGGCATATGTTGGTAGATCATTCAGTATATTTAAGGATATTTTGTAACCACTCTAGTTTCCTATATATATGAGGATTTTAATGATTCTAAGAGTTTTTAGAGTTAGATGTTTAATTTTTAAGTTGTGAGTTATGAAGAGTTATGATCTATCTTGAGCTTTGCATGTGACCCAAGGTGTAATGTTAAATCTGTGAATACAATGACAAACTATTTTTCTTATGTATATGTGTTTGTGATGTATCTTGATGATTTATACGTCATTATCTTTACTATTCATGTTCTTAGTTTTCTTAACTTGAATGCATACAATCAAAGGATAACTAATGGATTACACACCCCCATTAAATCTCCAACACTTTGCACATTATTAACACAACACCTATCATATGCACCTCGGGTGAGACCTCCTTCCTTTTGATAAAGGTTGAATCTGTCGATGTGCTAAACTACATTAACATGTGTTAGACACCTTCTACAAACCCTAGGACCATCTTAGAGCCAACAACATGGTTCTATTGTTGGAACCCTTAACTAATGTAGAGTAACATAGATGGAATGGAGGTCGACGAAGGAAAAATTCAAGACTGGCTACAAGAAAGAATTCATGATTTTGCATGTCAAGAAAGTTCCTATGTGGGAGAGGACGTTGTAATATTTTTAAGATAGATGCCTATTTGATTGTCTATATGAGATTTTATGAGTGTAATTCCTAGTAAACTTGCATGAATGGTTGGAAATTCTTACAAAAAAGCATTGGTGCTAGTTTCCATGGTCAAGAGTGAGTGGACCACTTGAATCTTACTAAATATCCAATGGTATGACCATAAGTTGAATTGAGTGGTTGTTTTTTGGTGCAAAGGTGTCATGGAAGGATATGCTTTAGAGTTCGTAGTAGAATGACATTAGTCATTAAGAAAGGTGGTAAAATTGTTTAAGAATGGACCACACAAAAGACTGATTGAAAAGAAACCATTGTGGAAGATGATTTTGATTGTGGAGCATGTTATGCTGCCAATCCCTACTGAAATGGAAGCATAAGTGTAATGTACCCCAACTATAGATACCTCAAGAATGTGTGTTCTTGAAACTAATTTTTGAACTTTTGATACCATTTTAAATAAATCAAGAAGCATGCAATGTATATACAACAAGCAAGAAAACATATGCAATATCTACAATGACAATCCTCATGCAATGTACACATTATAAATTAAACACAGTGAAAAACATAATACACGGAGAACAAAGAACTTGTCTTCAAAAAATAATTACACCAACTGGTTGTATATGTCGAATGTTCCACCCAATCATAGACCTCGCTTCTCTATCTCTCTCGAAAACACGTCACCCCTAAGTCGAGGCTATGAATCTACAAGGATGGGTGCTGAGGTCGACTCTAGTCTCACAAACCAGCCCGACTATCAAGCTATCACAAATTGTTCTCTCTTTCTCACTCACAACAATCTTAAGTTTCCAACTCTCTTTCCCCCTCATCTTGTATAACCCAAAGAAAGGAACCCCCTTCTCTACAATGTAGTCCCTTAGGTTGTTACACTTCTTTCCAGGGCTCTAGTGCTACTAACCAGGAAATATCAATGTTGGAAACTCAAGGGAATCTTAGTTTTGGATAGTTATCCTCAACTCCCATCATTTTCATGCAAATAGGCATCATTTCTCAATGCTGGTATAATAGGTAATCTCTTACAACCAACTAACTTCGACTCTCTACCTCCAAATCTTCATTCCCATGCCAAAACCAAGAATAAGAATGAATGAGAATGATTGAGGAATGCCCCAACAACCAAAATTATGGTTTATATATTTGCATACAAGAATGCACCACATGGCTTCCCCAAGAAGCTCACATAACTACTTTTCCAACTAATTCCAAGATGGTTTAATAAAATATTATAATTTGGATTAACCCCTTTATCCCCCTCTCTTGTGGAATCATAGCCCATTATGACTCTATCCCTACCCATTTGCAGCTAATGGTGCATTTTTATTATTATTCAAAGCTATTACATTGCTAGGCTCTTCAACCTTTCATCATGTAAAAATATACATTATTAATGCCGGGGTCAAAATTGGGGTATTACATTCCCCTCCCCCTTATTTTTGGCATTGTCCTCAGTGCATATCACCATGCATGTCACACATGCATATCACCATGCATGTGTGCATATATAGAGTTTTTTCATAAAAAAAATTAAAAAAATAACTATGGGTATGCCTCTCGCAATGCATCTTCCATCTCCCATGTCATTTCTTCAAGGATGTAGCAGGTCCATTAGAACTTTACATGTCCTATGGCTTTGTGTCAAAGCACCATGACCTTCCTGTCTAGTATACGCACTAGGTATACCTGGAAGTCTCCTTATGGATCTGCCTAAATCAAAGTCCAATCAATGACATGGTTAGGATCATGCACATACTTTTTCAACAAAGATACATTAAATACATTATGCACAATCATGGAAGCAGGAAATGCAAGCATGTATGCAAGCGATCCTATTCTATTCAATATTTCAAATGGACCACATAATCTAGCTACAACTTGGTACAACTGCCCAACACCGACGATATTTTATTGGGCTTTGCTTTGAAAAATACATGTTCTCCCACTTTATATTATGTGGTTGTTCTGCTTTTATTTCCATAACTCTTTTGCCTATCTTTTACTGCTTCCAAATTTTGCTTAATTTTAACCATGTACTCCTCCATATCCTCTAGCAATTCTAGCCCAAGTACTATTATTTATGTTGGGTTATCCAAGCAAACTAGAGTATTGAATTTTCTTCCATGTAGAGATTCAAATGGGATTCTCTTCAATGAAGCTTGATACCCATTATTGTAGGAAAACTCAACCAAATGCAAATAATCCTCCCACTTGGATGGTTTATCTATCACATTCTACTTTAACATGTCTTCAATCACTTGGTTCACTCTCCCTATCTGCCCATGAATTTGTGGATGACATGTTGTGCTAAAATTCAAATTTGTATTGAATCCTTTGAATGGTCCTATCAAAAAGTTTGAGGTAAACTTTGGATATCTATATGGAACAATTGCTTTACGTACTCCATGCAACCTAGAAATTTGCTTCATGTAAATTTTTGAAATTTTAGCTGCCTTGTCACTTAGTTTCGCTAGAATAAAATAGGCAACCTTTGTCAACTTATCCACTACCACCATTGTTGAATCATATTTCCTTGCTATCTTGTGCAATTTATTAATAAAATCAATGGTTACCACTTTCCATTTCCATTATGGATTTGGTAATGGTTGCAACAAACTTGTTGGGTGTCTATGCTTAACCTTCACTCTTTGATAGTCCATGCACTTGTCTATGTAATCAACCACATCTTTTTTCATTCCTAGCAAAAAGTGTCGGCTTCTTATTGTTGCAATTATTTTCTGGTAACCAAGATGTCCAACATATGGAGCATTATGCATTTCTTTTAATACAAAATTCCTTAATTCCTCAGAATTAGGAACATACACTCTATTTTTATGGACGAGTATTCCTTCTTCCCCTAATTTGTACTCTTTAAATTTCTATTGTAAATATTCATGTTGTAAGATTTCTTTTATTGATTTGCAACTCTAAAATTCTACTCTTTAAATATAATGTATGCATACTAATGGTTGTAGCATGCATGATATGTACATTTTTGTTGAGTGCATCAACAACTTTATTCTATTTTCCTTTGATATGCCTAATGTCTAATTCATACTCACTTATATTGGTTGCTCAAATAAACATTTTAGACCGCTATGGTCTATCCTCAACTCAAATTTCTTCCCCACCAAGTAATGTCTCCACATATTTAATGCATTTACTATGGCAACAAGCTCCAAGTCATGTGTGGCACAATTCCTCTCGTGTTCTTTAATATTTATGGACTCATAATGAATGGAATGTCCATTTTGAGTAAGGACTCCACCAAGTCCTTCTTTGCATGCATATGTGCATACCACAAAATTTTCATTTGGGTTTGCAATCTTCAAAATAGGTGCACTAGTAAGAAACTCCTTCAATACCTGAAAAATTTCTTCACACTTTGATGTCCATTCAAATTTAGTTCCTTTCTTTTGTAAAGAAGTGATGGGATGAGAAATCTTGGGGAATCCTTCTATAAACCTCATGTGGTATCTGGCTAATCCCATAAAGGATCTGACTTATGAAACATACTTTTGTCCTGGCCATCCCCTAATGGCTTCAATATTCTGTGGATCCACTACTATTCCTTCTTCTCAATGATGTGCCCAAAATAGTGGATCCTCTCTTAGTAAAAGAGCACTTTCTCATCTTTTCCCATACTATTGATACTTCGTTAGCACTTATATTACCGATCTCAAGTGTTGTTCATGTTCTTCCTCTAACTTGGAATAAATAAGTATGTCATCTAAGAACACAATGACAAACTTATCTAGATAATTTTTGAATATGCCTTTCATTAAGCACATAGAGAAAACTGATACATTTTTTAATCCGAATGGAACCACTACAAATTCATAATGCCCATACCTGGTTCTAAAATTTGTCTTATTGTTGTATTCTTCCTTGATTCTCACCTAGTGACATCCAAATCTTAGGTCTATATTTGAAAACATCTTTTCTCCTCTTAGTTGATAAAAAAGGTCATCAATTCTACGTAGAAGGTATTTATATTTCATAGTGGCTTTATTCAATTGTCTAAATTCAATACACAACCTCAATTTCTATCCTTCTTTTTCACAAAGAGTACTGGTGCTCCCCAAGGTGAGACACTTGGGCATATGTACCCTTTCTTCAACAATTCTTCTAGTTGCATTTTTAGTTCTTTTAATTATGGTATGCTCATTCTGTAAGGAGTCTTTGATACTAAGACAACTACTGGTGCTAAGTCAATAGATAAATCTATATCCATCTTCAATGACAATCCTAATATTTCTTTGAATACATCCTCCAACTCCTACAACATTGGAAAATCATCAAGACTTGTCCCTTTGGTCTTGTTTGACTCTTCCACACGAGCTACATACAAATGAAATCCTTTTATATAACATCTCTTCACCTGTAAGGATGAAATCTCTCTTATAGAAATGGGTCTTAGAATTCCTTGCACAATGCTCTGCTTTCCTTCTTCATCAAGACATGTAAATGTTTCGTTATGGAAATCTAGGACAACATGATGCTTCTCCAACCATTCCAATCCAATTAGGATATCATAAGATCCCAATGGTACGATATTTAGATCAACATTTGTATTCACTCCATTCAAATTTATTGGACACCCTCTTACAATCTCATTGATCCTCCTTTTGGTTCTAGTGGCTAGTTGAACCAACTGTGATCTTTCATGCTTACTTTTCTTTAGATGAAATATGTCTAATAATTTAGGATCAATGTAACTATGGCTTGCTCCTAAATCAATTAAAATAACAACAAGCTGATTTGTAACCTTACCTTCCACCTCAATCATGTGGGATTAATGTTTTTCCTGTCGATCTTCCAGGGCTACATATATCCTTGGAATATTTATGCCCATGTATTCCATTGTGGTAGCTTCCTGAATGTTGTGTAGAGTCCTCATTTTGTCTTCATTGTGAGGGAAATATTTGTACATGTGATATCCTTTACATCCCCAACATTTGATTAACAGTCTTCCCATTTTTCCCAAGGTGTCTTCCACTTTGGATTCATCCTAAGCTGGATGATTTTTTTAATATGATTTAGGATTGTTTCTATATAAAGGAGGTTTGAATCCATTCTTTCTTTGATTTCATTTCTCCTTCTTCTTATCCTTCCAAGACTTCTAAAAATTCTCTCTACCTTTGCTTTGTTCATATAAGTACCTGGTCTTTCTAATGGTATCTGCCAAAGTTATGGGTTCATTAAATTGAATTTTGTCTTTATAAAAATATGGTAGTCCACTTAAGAACCTATGTATTTTCACATTCTCCTCTTTGATAAAGCCCACATACCTTAGCATCTCCAAGAACTTATTTTCATATTCTTCCATGGTCATTTCCCCCAACTTCAATTCAAAGAACTCTTGCATTTTCTCGTCATAGTAATGCTCTGAATGATACTGTCGTTAGAAGTATTTCTTGAACTTCTTCTAAAAAATAATTTTCTCATCAATGTACTTGACTTGCTTCAACTCGTCCCACCACATAGAAGCTTTTCCTTGTAAATGATATATGGGAATCCTAACTTCTAGATTAAATGAGTAACTATGTAATTGAAAATACTTTTCTATTCCAATCACCTAGGCTTCAACTTCATCTCCCCTTTTATTTTCACCATCAAAAGTTGGTGGCTTAATCTTCCTAATCTCACCTTTCAAGTTATTCAACTCATATATTCTTCTTTGATGCCTAGAAATGGACCTTTTTTAGATGTTCCTTGACTCTTCAGATAAATATAACTCTCTGGTTGAATGAGTAGGTGAGTAGTGTTGTCTTTGAGTTCTACTAGTACTTATGGAGTGCTTGGATCCTTTGTAGTTATCCCTCCTTGCATCAGGTTTTCCTTCTTTGGCATGTATTAAGCCCGATCCATTCTCCATTTGTCTTTGTAGCTAATTTAGACTTTGTAACAACTGAGTACTTATTTGATTTTTCTCTTGTTGGGATATTATTATTATTTGATTATCATTCTTATAGCTCTGCTATTCCATCCTTAGAATCCTCACAGTCTCTATCGACTCCACTAGTTCCACCCTGATTTTATGTCAATTAGACTCTGTCTTCTCATTACCTACACTGATGTTTAGGCCTTTAGCTCCTCTTTCATGGTTGTAGGTTCTTCGTGCATCTTCCATGTCTATGATATTCAACCATGAGCTTGACTTGTTCTTCCTGTTCCCCTAATTCTGTAAAATGTTCAAGTCATTGTTGTTAGAAATTATGCATATTATAAAATTTGTCAATTAAATCCATAGGTCTTTCGTCTTCACAATTTATGAAGAATATCATAACACTTATCCAGATTGTAATATTTCAAGCTTATTCTCCCTCGACTCATCTTTCTAATGACTATACTTATGCCTCAATCCTATCTCTAAGATGAAAGTTACAGCTTTCTGAAAATGCCATTTTCACCCAATTTTCCCCTTTCTCACTGGTGCAATCTAACTTTGAAGCCAACTTCTACCATGTGCAAAAGAGAATCTATCAAGAGACAAGAAATTTTTTGTATCAAGCACTGATAACATTGGTGATGGTGAGCACATGGTAGTTTCAGATTCCTAATCTGTTTCTTCAGTCAAAATCTACAACAATATGGAATTGACAACTTCATCCTTTTAACACTTCTCAATACTTGGAATTTTTAGCTAAAGTGGATATCTCCCAAACTGAGCAAAACTGGAAAATATTTAATAAGGAAAAGTTGTCTAGCCTTATAAGCATGTAAAATGTCGAGTAAATAATTTTTTTCTAGATCTGTGAATTGGGGTCCCTTTTCCTCCTCTAAAAATCCCTAAAATCCCCAAAAAGTGGCTTGGAATAGTGGATTTTGGCATGTTTCAACATCCCCATTCCAAACCCCTTGGAATCTGGCCAAATTCTCTACTATGTATTTTCATGTTTGGTTCTTGTCTCATTGTAAAAATATCATCAACAATAAGGGCTCTATTAAAGAGTACCAACCCATTCTTCAAAAATCACTAATTGGAAAATTCTAGAAAATTGAGGTTGAATTGGCCACTGTCCCTCATTATCACTTATGTATCTCTCCTCATTGTGAAAATATCCATAAAATTTTGATCTAAATCTAATTTAATATGCTCCTTTTATGGCCAAAATAATATTTTGGCTCCAAACTTAGTTTTTTTTAGCACAGGCCATCATCTACTAATGTGACAACCTGATGATGTGGCTCCTTGGGTAAACCTATAACCCTAAGGTGATTACATGTCAACCATTTCGGCCAGCTTGGCCTTGCGCCCCATCATCCTTCTAGACCTCTTCCTTTTTATTTTATTTTATGCACCCTCATTGTATCCTTACACTTGGAATCTTCCAGACCATAGATGAATTTTGAAGTAGGCATGGTTGAAAACACATTAAAAATTTGGAGGAGATCAATGGTTATAAGGATTTATAGGAATTTAATTAGCACATAAGTTAATATGTCACCAACGTCCCGTAAATGGAAACCACCTACCATCCATGTGTTCAATTTTGATTGGTTATGGGACCTTGAGTGACCATTTGAAAACCACTTCAAAAAGTCCCATTTATCACTTATGCAGTGTGGCCACCCATGTTACATGTGGACCCTGCCACCACTATGCCACAAAACCTCGAGCCTACTGTTGATGAAAAGGAAAAGAAATTCCTTATACCAACATTTTTGAATCTCACAAGGCTAAGGTGAGATAGGCGAGATTATCACCCTGTGTTTATAGCTGTCTCAAAAATGTCAATCAGACCTCAAGCAATAAGTACTTGGGTGGTGCTATTTTATAGTTATATACTTCAATAAAAGAAAATAGAAAAGGTATTTGAATGTGGTTATAAACAAATTTAAAATAAACAATTTAAAGAAGGGAAATTTGAAATATCATTATACAACAGATCCAAAAGTGAGACCAAAATCAACAAATAATTTTATTGATTTCATTTCCAAACTACAACATAATATCTCTTTACAAACCCCTGTGAGGGTAAGGACCAAAGTTAGACTTAGAAGTCTATGGTAAAATTTTATATCACACAAAGACAACTAATGTCTTCAAAGAAAAGACCAAGACCAGAAAAATGTTGGATCAACCAAGCCACACATGCATCACTGTCTTGACTTTGCAAAATAATTCTAATCATCATTGAAAACTGATTCATAAATCAAATTAAAATTAATAGACTATCTAGACAAATGAATGACTTTTTGAAGCATGTCAAATATCTATGCTTCTTATTCCTTCTTGCCACCTTCAACATAACCCTACTATCAACAAGAGGACTCAACTCTATGCAATTCATAAATGAATGAAAGATGAATGAAATCTCACTTCAAAACAAGAGCAAACCTTTATCGAAATTGCCTCTTTTCCTTTCTTTCTTTCTTCTTTTATTCTTCAATGATGTAGTTCAAGTGGTTCAACTACCTCTTAGTTATAAGACTAAATAATTTTAATTAAGTAGGACAACTTTATTAAATAACGATAAAGGATAATAAATAATAATTAATACGTGGGGACCCCCTACGCATCTCTTTATTTGTTCAATTTTCAATATTCCCTTGTTCCTCCATAATTTTAACATGCATATCATGCCATCTCATCATCATAAAACACATGCACATCCAACAACCCAAAAACATATATGCCATAAATACACTTGTGCCTCCCAAAATATAATAAATATGCCAAAAATAAATCAATACATGTATTGATCCAAAAACATAAATATGTAAATAAGTCCACCAGTCAAACTGAAATTAAAGTACTATCTTAAAATTCAGAAATTATATTTTAACGGGAGGTTGTCCTCCTCTGTTCCAATTTTCTCTATTTCCCATGTTATTTATGTTTCCTCTATTATAACTACCTCTGCTGAGGAAACTTATATATATATTCATGAAGACCATATTAGTATATACAACTAACAACAAGTAAATCATCAATTACAATATTTGCATAAAATATAATTTTAAAGTGACTCTAAGTCATTAGGTAATCAAACACGCAAACAACCAAGGGGATATCACGGAAAATGAAAGCTAAAGAATACATGATCCATTTCTACCTTTATTCATTACTCCATACTGTGCATTACTTATTTCTCCTTAATTGGTATTCATTATTTAATTTAGAACATGGAAAATATAATGAAATTGGAAGAGACTAGGGGATTTGTAATGTATGTAAAATGAAAATAGATGAAAGGAATGTACGATACATGTTCATAATCCAAATATGATTCTATATCAATATGCTAACATGTTGTCCATTATACCAATCAACAATCAAGCCATATATGTCATGCTGCCAAAACTTTTCCTTTAAAATCATTTTCAATTTATACAACATGGGGAGAATAATATGAAATTAAATGATGTATGATTTTGGGATTTTGTGGAATAATTCATGGAAAGTGAAACAATGAGGGGGTTTGGTCTTGCATGTATAAAACAAAACAAATAAAATTTATTTTCATCCTTATATCTTTGACCACGATAAAATGTTTTCAACCTTCAACTCATATAGTCAAAACAAAGGTCTTCATATCTTGTTACCTGATATGAATGTTGGGTATAGATAATATTTTTTTTCTCCCAAACAAAGTTTATTCTTTAAAACCAAATTCAATTTAATAATAAACTCTTATCCAATATACATTAGAAGCTCGCCATCAATACTTTGAACATGCAGAGCATCATCTCAACAATCATTTGCAATCTATACATTCACATTCTTTAATCCACAAAGTCTTGATTATGCAATAAGAGTGATAACTTTTAAAGACTCGTCAACATGGATTAAGTACTTATCCATTTTGGATCCAAATCAAACATGCATATAATAATATAGTTCTGTGCATAAATGGATTCAACCATCGAAAATAAGATCGAACTCATGCTTGAAGTAATGACCTTCTCAAAACTGATCATCCAAATTTACCATGAAACATGCATGGTGACAACCATTTTGGACCCAACAACAAAATAATCAGTCTTTTTAAAATTTTGAGCATAAGATAAACGAGTCTCTTTGGATTCGAAATTGTGCACAAATGAAACGAAATTTCAATCTGACATACAATATTGACTTTTAGAGTAAAAACTAATGAACTAAAAATATCTTTGGATGTGCATTTATTATCAGGATGAGAGTTTGAGATCCATCAGGTCAAGCTTATCAAACATTTCTTATATTTCCCATAACTTAAAACTCAGACAAAACCATAGTTCATCAATATTCTTTCTAAAATCATGATTTCAAACTTAGCAAATAGAGCACAGAACCATGAACCGATATAACTCCAAAGTTGACAGAGGATATAGGTATGCATATGACTAACACAGTCCAGGGTTAAAAATTTCAATAAAATCGAGATTGATAAAGCGTTGGGCTTAGCGAATGTACATGTGTCTGAACCCTAGGACAAAGCACATTGAAAGGGACCCAAGACAAACTTTCTCAACACACCAACAATATACTCCTAATAACTCGAGCCGAGAGAGGTATAGGAATATTCATATTGGACTCCATTATGTTGTGGACAATGAAAATAACTAAGCCAAAGCTTGAACCCATGTCTCCATTTAAGCAAACAATAATGACAATTTTTTCTTTTTGATAGAATGGAAAGTGAATGCGTGAATGCATGTAGCATGAAGGAGAACAAAATCATTTGATTCCTTAGATGAAAAAAGAAGGGAAGGGAGATACATGCTTGAAACCAGTCCACACAGAGCCAAAACTTTAAATTATGATTGCAAAAACATCTATATTTGATGAATAAACGAGTTGGTGTGTGCATAATTTTGTCCAGGTTCTATAAATACTTGAAAAAAACCAATGTAACAATTATGGAACCACTATATTCGAGCTTGTTTAGTAGACTTTTTCTACAACACTTCTCTAATGACTCAAATGAAAAATGAAATGGCCAAAACTCAATATCGAGGGTGGTATACACAAAATGTGGGCGTCAATGCCCACCTTTGTGTGAATTGAATGCATGGGTGGCTATCACATCGTGTCTATTACCATATGCAACAAACCCTCTTCCAGGTCATATTTCCACTTCAAAACAAGTGAAATGGCAGTCAATCATAAACTAGAACGAGTGCCATA
Source organism: Picea engelmannii (assembly GCA_009831015.1). Taxonomy (NCBI): domain Eukaryota; kingdom Viridiplantae; phylum Streptophyta; class Pinopsida; order Pinales; family Pinaceae; genus Picea; species Picea engelmannii. The sequence goes on from ML785976.1 coordinate 383,869, forward strand.
TATGCAGTGGAAACCACCAACTCACAATTATCACTTCATTATAACCAATTGACGACTCTAATTAATTATTAGGGTTTAGTTATGTCATGTTCACCATTTAAAACCACATTTATAGCATATCCCATATGCAATCTATTAATATATGTCGATTTGAGCACCCAACATGTACCAAAATTCGAATGATATCCCAAAACAATATAAAATATCATTGAAATCAAAGTTACCATATGTTATATGAAGTTCAATCCTCCATCCTTTACACATATCATATGACATAGTATTTGTAATATAAAGTTCGAAACCACATTTGAAAATGTGCTATATACACAAACGTTTTTGCATGTCGAACAATATCACTTATGGTTATAATGACCAAAGTGACCAGTTAAAATTGTAATGAGACCCTTCTTTATATGGCTATGTGCAATGCCACAACTCTCTAAAATTTCTAAGCCCAGCCTTAACTTTTCATATGCAACCAAGTGATGAAGCAAACTTTATAATCAAACTAAAGGACTGAAAATATTGTTGTTGTCATGAAAATCGCAGGTGTAAATCAAAATATCCTTTGAAAGATAAACATGTATATGCTAATACTTTTATGGATAATTGAAAATAACTCTTCATTTTTATTATAGGGGGTCCCACCTACTAGTTATAGTTATAATAATATTTTTTTAGTATGCCTTGCAACTATCTATAGGCTATATAACTAGTGGCAAGTTTGTGAGTCAACAACTGGTGACTCCACGGGGTAGTCAAATTTCGATTTGGCTAGAACTTTAGAATTTTCTAGTTTCACTTTGAAATCATATTTGCCGATCATTTTACTTTCAAAATGATTTTTTGATATGCTCTTGCAAAAAATACTTATAGAGGGTAGAAATGGAAAGTAGAAAATGGGAAAGAGCTATGATCATCAAGTCTTAACAAAGAAACTGTAGATTTAGGCAACTACTACAAAAGTAGTGATGCAAACTAAAGGAAAGTCATTTGTCTATTTCATTCACGTTTTTTCCTATACAAATCACTAAAATATTATGTAATCAACATTATCAAATAAGCAGCTTGATTGATCCATCTTGACCCAAAAACTTACAACCAGAACAATCAAAATTGAAAATATCATCAAATTGAAAATTGTATATACAAGTAGAAAATAAAAGAAATATATACACAAACATAAAAATAAAATATACACATGAAGCATTAGAAACTTAATTAATCCATCATCCTGGTTCAACATAATGCTTCAAATGTGAACCATTTGTAGTATACGAAAATAATTTTCCATCCACATATTTCAAAAAATAGGAATTATTACCAGTGATGGAGGTCATTTTGTAAGGACCTAGCCAAAGTTTTTGAAACTTGGAATGCTTACCCCTATCTACATGAGAAGAATCCCAAAGTGATACTTTTTCATTAGCTAGAAAAGTAGTTGATTTGGCTTTCTTATCAAAATACTTTTGGACAGACTATTGTCTCCTTTTGAGGTTTTGGAGAGCATGACTCCTTTGTTCCTCAAGAGTAGGCAAGTCATTTATTCTTTGAGGGATGCTTGTAGAATTCAATTCTTCATCCTGTAAATCTAGTCTAAGGGAAGTCAACTCAAGCACGATAGGAATAATAGCTTCCTAGCCATATAAAAGTTCAAAAGGAGTATGACCAATACTGGTTTTGGTGGTAGTCTGATCTGCCCATATTACATAGATAAGAAGTGTGTGCCACTGGCGAGACTTGTCATTTATAATCTTCTTTAGAATCTTAATCATATTTTTATTCATAGACTCAAATTGCCCATTTCCTTGCAGATAATAAGTGGATGAAGTAGAATTATTGACCCCAAATTTGTTAAGGAACTGGTTAAATTTTGCAGAAATAAAAGTTGGTCCAATATCATAAATGATTTCTAATGGAAGACCAAAACGAGAGAAAATATTAGATTCCAAAAAAGTGATCACCTAATCATTATGTGCATTTTTTAGTGGTATTACTTCAGTCCACTTGGTGAAGTAGTATGTTGTTATAAGGATAAAAGTATGTCCAACAAAGGATGGAGGATTAATTAGACCAATGAAATCTAATCCCCACTTTGAGAAAGGAAAATCAGGAAGGACTTGTTGTAAAGGTATTGGAGAATTTTTTTCTCTGCCTTCAAACTTTTGACATTCATTACAAGCCTTTCTAAATTTGTGAAAATATTTAAAAATAGAAGGCCAATAATATCCAGTTCTTAAAATTTTAAAAGAAGTGGCTCTTGCAACAAAATGTCCACCAATATGAGTGCCTAGATCTATTGATCCATGAATTTACTTTAAGATTTTTTGGGTTGTTGTATCGTCTATTCAATGTAACAACAATCCATCAATAGTTCTACGAAAGGGAGAAGATCCCAAGATCGAATATTTAGAGGCTTCCAAACGAATCCTCTTGCGTTGACGACTTTCAAAATTATTAGGACATTTTTGAAATTGTAAGTAATAGGTGATGTCCTTGTACCAAGGATGTTCTACTAACTGTGGATTTTCAATTTCAACAAGAAAAAGTGCAGACATAGCATCCTCATCATTTTCAGAAGTAACACTTGGTTCAGGATGTTGAGCCAAATGTAAGGATATATCTCATCCCTTGATTATATGAGAGGTTGTTATTGTGAAACCGTGTTCTTGAATTTTGGCAAGCCAATGTGGAAGTTTCCCTGAAATATGAGTTTGAGAAAGTAAAAACTTGACAACAGGCAAAGGGACTTTTACTTTCATAAGTTTACCTAAGATATAATGGTGAAATTTCTTTATAGCTTTAATAAGAGCATATGTATGTTTTTCAATTAATGTGTATTTGAATTCATCATCTGATAGACTATGACTCATGTAAGCTATAGGTTGGTCATTATTTTGATCTTCTATTGGAAGAAGGATAATCAATATTCCCTCTACAATAGTATTTGTATAGATAACAAAAAAAAATTCGAAGTTCGGTTTCGACAAAACCGGTGTAGAACTGATAGATTTCTTGACTTCCACAAAATATTTTTCAATGTCTTCATTCCATGAGAATGACTAATCTTGCTTGAGCATATTATGAATTGGTTTAACCATTCTTGCAAAATTGGGGATAAATCTTCTAATGAAGTTGATTTTACCCATAAATGATTGAATCTCCTTTTTGAAGTAGGAGCTTGAAGATTTTGAATAGCGGTAACCCTCTTGGGGTCAATACTAATTCCTGAATATGAAACAATATGTCCAAGAAGTTTACCTTAAGTGACACCAAAAATTGACTTAGTATGATTCAATGACATTCCAAACTTCTTGCATCGTATAAATAATTTTTAAGATGATCAAAATGATCTTGTCAGTTTCCGGAGTAAACAATTAAATCATCGAGGTAAATTTGAATTATCTTACTGGTAATATTGTCAAAGGCTACTTGCATAGCCCTCTAGAGGTGGCACCTGCATTTATTAAGCTAGATAACATTCTTTTGTATGCAAAGGTGCCCCAACGAGTAGTAAATCTGGTTTTGTACTTATCTTCCCTCTTGACTCTAATTTGATTGTAACCTGAAAACCATCAAGAAGGGACATCATTTTTTTCCTGCCACTTGTTGCAAAATTAATTCCATATTCGGAAGAGAAAAAATGTCTTTTACACTTTCCTTATTCAAAGAACGAAAATCAAAACATAATCTCATATCATCATACTTTTTTTGTACATGTACAAGATTAGACACCCATTCAGAATATTTAATAGGAAAAATAATATGAGCATTAATTAATTTCTCAAGTTCCTTTCTTATTGTTGCCTCTAGGGCGGGGTTGATAGGCCTTTGTTTCTTCCTAACCGGTTTTGCTTCTTCCTTGATAGGAATAACATGTTGTATGACATTAGGATCAAAACCACGAAGATCCTCATATGAACATGTAAAAACATCCTTAAATTCACAAAATAATTCTATGAATTTCCATTCTTCTTGATCTGAACATTGGGCTCCAACTTTCAAGATATTTTGACTATAATGAGTCCCAATATTCAAAGAAACAATATCGTCGATATTTCTTTTTGACTCCTCTTCTTCTACATTCTTTTTATTACCAACATCAGTTGATGAGAATGAACTCTCTAGAGGAGTTTGACCTTTAGGAAGTTTATCATCTTCTAAAGATATAATTTCCTTTTTCTTAAGAGGCTGTATGAAAGCACAAATGCTCTCATTATCAGGAAAGACTTGCCAAGATTCTACATTATTCGAAAAATAAGGACGATACAAAGACATGAATGTACAATTTGGTCTTTGAGGCAGAAATTGCCTTGAAGGGTTTGCAACAAAAACAACAAGCCTATCACCCATGGAGTTCAATTCTCTCTTGACGTGAGTGATGTTAAAAGACAAAAAATTTGATATTGAATACCAAACTACTTGTGTATGTCTCTTCAATAATTTGTTTGAGGGACTATAAATTTTTCTAACCAGATTTATAATCAATTTAGAATCTCCAACACAGTCAGATGATAACAACCAAGATTAAAAGTATTTTCAATTCCTAAGATCAAGGATTTGAATTATGTAATATTATTTGTGCTAGTGAATTCTAATCTATAGGAAAAATTATGAATCTTCCTTACATGAGAGTATAAATAATACCTACACCATTACCCTCACTAGAACATGCACCATCAAAGTGTGTATGCCACATTCAGTCTTTATGTTCTAAAGAGGGTAAAATAGATTCATCATATTCTTCAAGAAATATAGAATATACACCAGGATCCTCCTCAATATAATTTACACTAGGCTGAGGAAGACTTTCAATATATGGAAAGATGTGTCCTTCCCTGAGAACAATGATATTCTTTCGATTTTTAGGGAGGGACATGTGAGATCCATCCAGATAAATGTACCTTCCATTCAATGCCTGCCAATCTCTTCCTAGAATGATATAATAATTGCTAACTGACATATCTATGAACTGAATGTTGCAAGTGGTTCTAATTTATGGATGCGCACATCGGACCAATGTTACATATTTGATTTATCCAATTATAACTTGTTGTTGACTATTATAAGACATCATGCTTTTCGAATTTTCATTGGTGCATGAAAGACCCAACTCTTCAATTATAATCTTTGACATAACATTGGGACCTGACCCACCATCAATCAAGCAACAATGAGAAACTTTATCCATTATTTTCATTGATACACAAAAGGGAGAATTTTTTACATAGATCCTAGGATTATGTACGTTGCTTTATTTATATACAATTCTTCTTCATTAGGTTATTCATATAAACTAGCTATGGTGGAAGTTTTACCTTCCATAAATTCTCTCGAATGCCTTTGTTGCTCTGGGATGGTGACCATGTCCAGTAAAGATGCATTTGCTTTAATTGTAGCTAGATTCTTAAGAGTGTTGTATTTAGAAGAAGAAGGTGAAGACATTGAAACCTCTTGACTTTGAGTACCCTTAGTGGCCCGAGGGTTTGTTTGTTGGGAGGATGAACTTGGGGCAAAGGTAGTCTTGGAATTACCACCCTTCCCCTTGTTTGCATATGAATTATTCCTTGTATCTACCATCATCACATCCTCTTCAAGAGCCCAATCTAAGGAAACAATGGTTGTATCATCCTTTTTTCCAAAGACTCACTCTTGGCTCTCTTCTTGAGCTCACATATACTTTCTTTGTGGTTATCATCACAAAAATTATACCAACCCCTAGAAACAATAACCTTGGGTTGAGTATGTAACTAAAAATTAATTGGATGATTTCTTAAAACAACTTGTGTGGAAGATTCAACAGGGGTTAATGTTGAAGTCACCCCTTTCCTTTTGAAAGCAATCATTCGATTGCTCATATCTTTTACCAACTGTAAAACAGATGACATGTCATTTTGTTTGACATAGTATTCACTTGGAAGACATGTCCTAGTTAATTTTTCTTCATATTCCAAGCATATTTGTTAAGTTGATCCTAGATTATCAACACTCTTTTCTCCAAGCCTATGTATGTAAGGGGCATGTAAGGTATTATAACAATGCATTAAGGTGGATTGATTGTGAGGTCTGATTAAATTCAGGATTTGATTGTACAATTTTGTGAAACACATATTGAAATATTTGATGGTTTCACCCTTGTTGAAAACAAGATTATTGTAATCCTTAAGCTCATTTGCTAGACTTTGGGGTTGTCCATATGTAGATTTAAACTAATAAGATAATTCATCCCAAGTAGAGAAACTTTTTGGAGGTAATTAATTTTTTTTTAGCTCCAACTCTTCCTTCTAAAGAATTAACAAATAAGCACATACAAATATCATTATCATTTTCCCCTATATTATGACAAGCATGATTTGAAAAGGCAATGGGGTTTTCATTGACTAATATTATGCCATTTCCATAAAATTTGGCTATATGATCTTTGAATTTAGGCAAGGGAGCCGCAGTTAGATAAAAATTTAGAGGAGATGACACATGCCATGGGGTAGCATCAATATCTTCCTCAAATTTGAACAAACCAAACTATTTAATTACTTTGGCTGGATTCGTCGTAAAAACCACATGATTATAATCGCTATACATACTTCCTATCAAGGAAGATGTTGAGGCTTGCGATGATGTAGAACCACTAGAAATTCCACCACCACCACCACTGTATGAAGTCATATTTGGTTGTCAATGAGGGAAAGAGACAAAAATAATAGTTATTTCTGAAGATGAATTGAAAAAAGACCAAGTCTAGCCTGAAATTCTCAACAATTTATTTTTTCCTTCCTATTTCTAGGAGAGGATTGAATTCTGGTGGTTGACCCCTTTGACGTCTAGAATGACATGAATGGGTGGACATAAGACAATAAAATCACCAAGAAGGTTTGTTTTGAGATCACCTCTGAAGGGATTCTCTTTGGTCTTGAATTTCAATGTCTCTAGCAATAGCTTCCCAAGAAAGTTCAAGTTCTTCTTGGTTGCAGGAATTTTAAAGAATAAATTCAAAAGGAGAAGAAGGAATATTGGTTTAATCAGGAAATCTAAAAACAGGTTGTTGTCGGGTAGGCAAAGTCATTAAAATAATAGAAAATATACAAAAGAATAGAACTAGAGAGTAAAAGACTACTCCCAAGTATGGTCACCAAATAAATGTTGATGAAAAAGAATGGAAAGTACTTATACCAACATTTTTTAATCTCACAAGTCTAAGGTGAGATAGGTGGGATTATCACCTTGTGTTTACAATCGTCTCAAAAATGACAATCAGTCCTGAAGTAATAAGTACTTGGGTTTGATGCTATTTTATAGTTATATGCTTCAATAAAAGAAAATAGAAAAGGTATTTGAATGTGATTATAAACAAATTTAAAATAGACAATTTAAAGAAAGAAAATATGAAATATCATTATACAACAGATCCAAAAGTGAGATCAAAATCAACGGATGATTTTATTGATTTCAATTCCACAAAATCTCTCTTTACAAACCCCTGCGAGGGTAAGCACCAGAGTTAGACTTAGAAGTCTATGGTGGAATTGTGCATCACACAAAGACAATTGATGTCTTCAAAGAAAATACCAAGACCATAAAAATGTTGGATCAACCAAGCCATAAACACATCACTATCTTGACACTGCAAAATAATTATAATCAACACTGAAAACTAATTCATAAATTAAATTAAAATTACGAGACTATTGAGACAAATGAATGACCTTTTGAAGCATGCCAAATATCTATGCTTCTTAGTCCTTCTTCTTGCGACCTTCAGTATAACCCAGCTATCAACAAGAAGATTCAACTCTATGCAATTCAGAAATGAATGAAAGACGAATTAAATATCACTTCAGAACAAGAACAAACCTTTATCAAAATTGCCTCTCTATTTTCTCCTCTCTTGTCCTTCCTTTCCTTCTCCTTCTATTCTTCAATGAGGTAGTTCAAGTTGTTCAACTATCTTTTAGTTATAAGACTAAATAATTTTAATTAAGTAGGACAACTTTATTAAATAACGATAAAGGATAATAAATAACAATTAATAGGTGGGGACCCCCTAGTCATCTCTTTATTTCTTTAATTTTAAATATTCCCTTGTTCCTCCATAATTTTAATATGCATATCATATCATCTCATCATCATAAAACACATGCACATCCAACAAACCAAAAATAGATATGCCATAAATACACTTGTGCCTCCCAAAATATAATAAATATGCCAAAAATAAATTAGTTTGTTTGTTGTCTCAAAAATATAAATATTTAAACAAGTCTACCGGTCAAACTGCAATTAAAGTACTATATTAAAATTCAAAAATTATATTTTAATGGGAGGTTGTCCTCCTCTGTTTCAATTTTCTTTGTTTCCTCTGTTATCTTTGTTTCCTCTATTATAACTACCTCTACTAAATAAACTCATCCACATATTCATGAAAACCTTATTAGTATGTACAAGAAACAATAAGTAAATTATCAATTACAATCTTTGCATAAAATATCATTTTAAAGAGGTTTTGAGTCACCATGCAATCAAACATGTAAACAACCAAGGGAATACGAGGGAAAAGGAAAGCTAAAGAATAAACAATCCATTTCTGCCTTTATTCATTACTTTACAATGTGCATTACTTATCTCTCCTCAATTGATATTCATTATTTACTTTAGAACACTAGAAACATAATGAAATTGGGAGAGATGAAGGGATTTGTAATGTATGTAAAATGAAAATAGATGATAGGAATGTATGATACATGTTCATAATCCAAATATGATTCTATATCAATCTGCTAACATGTTGTCCATTATACCAATACAAAATCAAGCCATATATGTCATGTTGCCAAAACTTTTCCTTTAAAATCATTTTCAATTTATACAACATGGGGAGAATAATATGAAATTAAATGGTGTATGATTTTGGGATTTTGTGGAATAATTCATGGAAAGTGAAACAATGAGGGGGTTTGGTCCGACATGTATAAAAGAAAATAGATAAAAGTTCTTTTAATCCTTACATATTTGACCATGATCAAATGTTTTCAACCTTCAACCCATATAGTCAAAACACAGGTCTTCATATCATGTTAGCTTATATGAATGATGAGCATAGATAATCTTTTTTTTTTGTCTCAAACAAAGGTTATTCTTTAAAACCAAATTCCATGTAATAATAAACTCTTATCCAATATACATTAGAAGCTCCTTGTCAATATTTTGAACATTCAAAGCATCATCTCAACAATCATTTTTAATCTATATGTTCACATTCCTTAATCCACAAAGTCTTGATTATACAATAAGAGTGATAAATTTTAAAGACTCATCGACAAGGATTAAGTAATTATCCATTTTGGGTCCAAATCGAACAGGTAGATAATATAGTTCTATGCATAAATGGATTCAACCATTAAAACTAAGATCGAACTCATGCTTGAAGTAACGACCTTCTCAAAATTGATCATCCAAATTTACCATGAAACATGCATGGTGACAAGCATTTTGGACCCAACAACAAAATAATCAGTCTTTTTAAAAGTATGAGCATAATATAAACGAGTCTATTTGAATTCAAAATTATGCACAAATGAAATGAACTTTCAATCTGACATACAATATTGACTTTTAGAGTCAAAACCCATGAAATAAAATATCTCTGCATGTGCGTTTATTATCAAGATGAGAGTTCGATACCCATCAAGTCAAGCTTGTCAAACATTTATTATATTTCCCAAAACTCAGAACACATACATACCCATAGTTCATCAATATTCTTTCTAAAATCACGATTTCAGACATAGAAAATAGAGCACAGAACCATGAACCCATATAACTCCAAAGTCGACTAAGGATATAGGTATGCATATGACTAACATAATTGAGGGTTAAAAATTTCAACAAAACCCAGATTAATAAAGTGTTGGGCTTAATGAATGTACATGGGTTTGAACCCTTGGACAAAGCACATACAAAGGGACCCAAGACAAACTTTCTCAACACACCAACAATATATTCCTGATAACTTGATATGAGAGATGTAGGAGTATTCATATCAGAATCCATTATGTCGTGGACAATGAAAATAACTAAGCCAAAACTCGAACCCATGTCTCCATTTAAGAAAACAATAATGACAAAATTTTCTTTTTGACGAAATGGAAAGTGAATGTGTGAATGCATGTAGCATGATGGAGAACAATCAAAATCATTCGACATCTTGAATGAAAGAAGAAGGGAAGGGAGATACATGGTCGAAATCACTCCACACATAGCCAAAAATTTAACTTATAATTGAAAAAACATCTATATTTGATGAACAAGCGAGCTGGTGTGTGCGTACCTTTGTCTAGGTGCTATAAATACTTGAAAAAAATAGTGTAACAGTTATGGAACCACCAGATCCGAGCTTGTTTACCTGATTGTTGCTACAACACTTCTTCAACTACCCAAATTAAAAATGAAAGGGCCAAAACTCAATATCGAGGGTGGTATACACGGAAAGTGGGTGTGAATTCCCATGTCCATGTGAATTTAATGCATAGGAGGTTATCACATCGTGTCTAATACCATATGCAACAAACCCTTTTCCAAGTCATATTTCCACTTTGAAACAAGTGGAATGGTAGTCAATCATAGACCAAAATGAGTGCCATGTATGCAGGGGAACCCACCAACTCACAATTGTCAATTCATTTTAACCAAATGACGACTCAAATAAGTGATTAAGTTATGTCATGTTCACCATTTAAAACCGCATTTATAGCATATCCCATATGCAATCTATTAATATCTGTCGATTTGAGCACCCAACATATAGCAAAATTCGAATGATATCCCAAAACAATATAAAATATCATCTAAATCAAAACTACCATATGTTATATTAAGCTTGATCCTCCATCCTTTACACATATCATATGACATAGTATTTGTAATATAAAGTTTGAAACCACCTTTGAAAATATGCTATATACACCAACATTTTTGCATGTTGAACAATATCCCTTGTGGTTATAATGACCAAAGTGACCCATTAAAATTGTAATGAGACCTTTCTTTGTATGGGTGCGTGCAATGCCACAACTCTTTAAACTTTCTGAGCATAGCCTTAACTTTTCATATGCAACCAAGTGATGAAGCAGACTTTATAATCAAACGGAAGGAGTGAAAATATTATTGTTTTCATGAAAATCATAGGTGTAAATCATCATGTCCTTTGAAATATAAACATGTATGTGCTAATACTTTTAGGAATAATTGAAAATAACTCTTCATTTTTCTTATAGGGGGTACCACCTACTAATTGTATTTATAATAAGATTTTTTTAGTATGCCTTGTAACTATTTGCAGGCTACATAACTAGTGGCGAGTTTGCGATTCAATGCCTACCAATATGGCCCTACCACCATGGTGCTAGCGGGAAAATCCCCCTATAACTATACCAGGGTTCTAAGTATATACAAAGCAATGAATCCTTTAAATTCAATCTAATTCCTAAACCACCCCAAACATTCCAAAAAATATGAACAAAAAGAAATAGGAAAGTGGATCACAAGCAATACCTTTAGTCCAATGTTCAATGTAGACCACCTCCCACTTTGAAGCTTCCTTGGATGTTGGTCTCCTCCCAAAGATGACCTGCATCAACACTTAGGCAAAGAAGGATACACATATTCTATTTATTTTCATCAATTAGGGTTAGATATAACTCATTATGCATAAATCAAATAAAAGACACAAATATATCATTTGGGACAGGGAATAAGATTCTTTTATTCAATACTCAAAGATTGGAAATTACAACCTTTGCAGGTCGACGCACCGTGAACTTGGTCTGGGATCCTCTAAACTTTTCTCCAAGTGCACCTTCCAAATGCCTTCTCTCACAATCTGTTGATCACTTCAATGGAAGGGAAGGGATTGTATGGGAGAAAAAGGCTAGAGAGGGAATGATGAGGCAAGAACTCAAAAAAAGTTGCAAATACTTGGGCAAGGAGGGAAAGGGAATTTGGGCAGAGTTTCACCGTTCTAATGCTTAATGTTGGAATGGGACCCCAAGACCTCCTTTTATATGACAAAAGGATAGTTATTTGGTTTGTGGACAGGCTATAGCAGGTGAAATGGTTGGGAAACCTCCAATAGCTTGTTAATTCCGCTGAATTCCTTGCAACTTTTTATTTTTTGCAACTATTGGAGGTATACGCGGGTTTTTTAGTATACATCAAGCGTATGTATGCGGGTTGTCTAGCATGCAGCAAGCGTCTGTACACAGAAAATAGTGCTGCAGGGCACATAAATACTCCAAAAAATGGTTTTTTAAATAGAGTTCCTCAACAATGGTTTGGCAAATTGTGCAAGTAGAAAGGCCAATGCCAAGTATGCATAAGTAGGAAATTTTAGGGTTATAACAGATGCCCCCTAATGTGTGAGTTAAGAAGAGAAAATAATGGCCAAAATACATTACAATATCTTCACTAGCACGAAGTCGAGTGAGCCCGGGACCAGAGTTCGGGAGGTGCCATCTGCAAAACAACAATTATCTCTCTAAGGCAGGCATACCCATGCTTGGGATGAACGAATCATGGTTTCCAATCAATTACACTACAGATCCATGTCATATAAATGTATAAAGTGTAGCCACGAGTAATACACAATGGATATACATCTCAAAATCAATCGAAGATATACAAGTACAATATGCATCTTCAAGAAGCTAGTGATGCCTGCGGATGGAGATGAATACTTCATAGCTCGAGCAAAAACTTCAAGATCTTCAAAACTCAGGTAGGAGTACAATGGGAGTGTAAAAATCACTAGCCTAAGGTCTTCGACAAGCCGTCGGGAAAAGACTGGAGGATCTCGATGAGCAGGTAGAGAACTTCATCGATTTTGAATCAGGACTTGAGTGGACTCACGGGATGGCTGAATCATGGAAGTCAAGAGACAAACTATAGAATGGATCACTCAGGTTGGGTAAATATTCCCTTGGACAAAAGCACGAAAGATGATCAGACTTAGGCAATGTAACATTGACATAAGTTTGTGATTCAGGAGGCACCACAAACTCTCCATATGTTTGGAAGAGTAACCAAATGGAGGAGGACACAACTCTATGTAGAGAGAACAACTTCCTAAGGCCATACTAGATCCAAATGCTTGACGAACAAATGAAAGGATGTGATTTGTCCAAGGGCGACTATCTTTGTTTCCGAGAAAAGAATGTATATTTTGTTGGGTATGTGTTATTTCTTTGCATGTGTGTGTGTGGGCGCGTTAGATTCGACAACTGTGTCTGACAATCCCAACTTCCTTCTCTCTTTGTGTCGTGTGTGTTGGGTGATTTCTTGGGGAGGTCCCAGGGGGGGTAGGTTTGGCCCCCCTTGGTTATGTGCAACGTTTGGCTCAGGGAAACGCCCCAAAATAATTTTTTTGGGGCAGTTTTTGGTATTTTAGCGGATTTTGCTAATTTTTAGCGGTTTTCTAAATTAATCCCGGATTAAGGGATTAGGGTTTTGGTAGCTATGGAATACCTAAAACATTGTATATATTGTATGGTAAATGGTGAAATTAATACAATGAAGAGTTGAAAGGTGTGGCACCAAGGAAGGCTGGTTTTCTCCCGGTTAAGGGTTTCCAGCGTAAATCTTCGTGTACTATGTGTATGAGCCATTGATTAATTTATGTTTTGCTTAAGAATTTGTATGCATTTATTTACTTCGTAGGTTTAAAACTTACATATTTCTCGTCCCCTCTTTTTGGAATATTTTTTTTTTTTTTTGTCTTTTTCAAATTTTTAACGAGTTTGAAAAAGAATAAAACAATGCTATGCTACAAAGGAGGAACGAGTGTCGCGAGAAAGAAAATTGGTTCCAAGCGCAAGGAACATACTGATGCTCAAGGAAAGGAGACATGTGCAGGATAAGGACACTCTGGGAAAAATTACTCCATGGGTCAATGTGTCAGATCGCAGAGGCAAAAAGTGCTTGCAAGGATTGTGTATAAGGAATGCTTAAAAGGTTCAATTGAGAGCAACATGGAGCCAACATTAGGCCAAAGAGGCAAAGATGAGACCCGCAATACAATTAAGCATGAAACAACAAGACTCTTTCCATGTAAATTTTACGAGCCCAGTGAAGGTAAGATCGATGGTTTTTTCACGTTTAGAGAGTCTAAAAAAATGTAAAAAGAAGACTCCAGGAAGTACCTTTTTCATAATTGGTCCAATCGGCTTGAAAAAGGGGTAAACTTGCACCAAAATGACGTCTTTTCAAAACCATTTTAACAAGTGTGACAAAGACAAGATCACTCAGATATCTTTTTGACTTTAAGGAGTCTGAAAAGAGCTTAACTATGCACTGACAACCTTTTTCTAGGTTTAGTCTCGTTAGCTCGAAAAAGTATAAAATTAACTGAGGATAACTCTCATAGCGAGACGAATCTCCCGAGGTGTACCTTTTTCCACAATAATCTACTGGCTGGAAAAAGGCTTAAACTCATGCTAGTAGATGTTCTTTTGGACCAATTTAACGAGTGTGAAGGAACAAGGTGACTTG
>ML785976.1:415121-431832 GCA_009831015.1 Picea engelmannii
CTCGTCAACATGACCCTCACGTTTGAATTATGGGAAGCCTTCTTAAATGCACCTTTAGGGATGCGAGTCAATATCTCGCCCACTGTCTTCTCAATTTGGAGAGGAGTCAATGGTTTAGTGGCCTCCTTTCCCTTATCGATAGATTTCGTTGTTCCGTAGTCTCAAGTTCTGATGGATAAATGAGCATCAACGTTCATCATGTAAATGTTCGTGATCGGGTTGTTAGGAGTAGGCGTGGGGGTCCCTCACTGCCCCCAACCATGCTCTTGGATGCAAAATCCTGAGCCATATTTTTCCCTTGTGAAAAAGTGTTTGTCAACACAGCAGTTTGTTGTTGTGCTAGTAGCTTCAGGGCGTCTACAAGCCAATGGCATGGGTGAGTCGGGTGGTATTCCGTGCAAATATTACACGGATACTTTGACTTCTTCTTCTCATTTTTTCCCCCACCAACATTGTTAGCATCCTTTTTATCCACTTTACCCTTTTTCTTTCTTTGTTTCTTCTTTCCCTCAGTCTGCTGGTTGGACTTGGGAGTCGTCGACTACACAGTGTGTACATCCGATGTCTGGGTAGCGGGGGCAGCCGAACTAGGAGTCTAGTTGGCCATAGTCTACTGTATCAAAAATTGTTTCAACTGATTCGACAACAGATCCGTGGACTTGCTTTGTGTTGAGCCCATTATGCCATCAACGTGGGGCCCAGACTTTTTTTTGGCCTTATTGAGAGTAGACCATGGCGCAACGGGTAAGATATCGTAAAGCATGCCAGACTCGGAGTAAATCAGTTCTAGTTGTTGGGCTCTCATAATAGCCTCTTCCTTAAAAAATACCACGGATGTTGCTACACCTTTGGACACACAAGGAACCAAAGTCTTCAAGAACCACTCAAGCAACAAAACAGGAGGGACCTTGACTTTAATCAAGCTATTTCTTCATTGCCATTCTCGGATATGATCAGAGATACGGTGAGCCTTGGTTTGCTCTAAGTTGGCCAACAACTTGGTGCTGACATCGTATCTCATTGGTAACTGGAAATGGTTCAAGAAAACCATCGCCAGGTCATTAAAGTAAGAGTACCTCGAGCCGTCGAGCTCGATATACCACTTCGCAACACCCCCTATAAGAGTGCATTGAAAACAACACAACTAAACATAATCATCTTTCAACGAGTTTTACGAGCACCACAAGTGAAAGGTAGTCACATGATCACCTGGATCTTCGCTAGGCTCGCCCTCAAATTTCATAATATCTGAAGGCAACTTAGTCGGCATGGGGGGCCAATGTGGATCATGAAATATCGAGTCATTCAGTAATCTCGACAAGTCTGGAAAATGCAGGGTTGCCATTAAGGGTAGATTCGGTTGTGGATTATTTACAGGAAAAGAGGGTCCTGGATATTGATTGGCACCAGATTTCCAGGAAAAGTTGGACTGTTGGCCAGGGTTTTGGTAGAAATCGTGGCCTTGACCAACAAAAGGAAATCGCGTCTGTTGAGGCATCATTGGTTGATTCTCGAAATTGTACGACATAGCCTGCAAAGGGATTGCTCCCTGTGATGGGTTCCAAGGAACTTGGTTGGGGATGCCCCCAGCCGATCCACTCGACATAGGTAAAAATCCTTGACTGGTGTTCCATTGAGTCTGGAAAGGGTTTCCCCCGACCAACATTATTTTCAAGGGAAAAGATCTCTGCTAAGGATTCCAAAGACCATGTCTGGAGTATACTCCAGTCGTCACTCCTTGTGAAGGAATAGCACCTTGCAACGGGTTTTGTTGGCCAAAATCATGATTGCTCCCAGTCGGAAAGCGATCGAAGAAAAATTGTTGTTTCCAAACACACCAAACAAAGAGAACGACATAGATCCCACTGACATTGTGTAGGATGAAGGTCCGATTGGCTGCTGGAATGTGCCACTGAGCAAAGGGGACAGAGGAGGTATATGACCCCCACCGTAAGGGATAGCATTAAAAGGGGCAATAGTTCCGACAGTTCACCCTTGCAAGGGAGCGTTATATATCCCTGCCCCCAGACCCATGGTATGTAAAGTAGAGTAAGTAAGCACTGAATTCGTGTCAAATTCAGACATCTCGTATGATAAGGGAGCGTTCATCGCGTTCTAAGTGAACAGAACAGTGGTTGAAGCCGTCAAAGGGATCAAACCACTGCCCGAAGTCATGAGTGTTAGAACAATTGTGGTACTGACAGGCGAAGGTGGGGGAGGAGGTACAATGCCCCATCCAATAGTAGTCGTAACGGGAGTACGGGGACTCTCGTATGAAATAGCGACATTCACTTCCATTGTCACTTACCAAATAAACTGACACTCAGAATATGTCACCTCGAGAGGGACAATCTGTATTAAAATTGGCGTCGACAAGTCGATCATCAAAGGATTTGCTGGCCTGAAACCGTCGGTCTCGAGTTTGGAAATGATAGATTCCTCGTGCTAGAAAATCTCCTCTTGGAGCAGGCTCGAGCATAGTTTCCTATAGCTCAGTCACTTTGAACAATCCTTCTTGATCAAGTATTCACCTCAACGGTGGCGGAGGTGGCTCCAAGGTAACCGGTGACAAGCCTTGAAGCCTTCATGATCGACAAAGCCTTTGGTATTCCACTTTGTGAAATGATCAACCAACATAGTAAGGCTTGACTAGCGTGGAACAAAAAGCACACACTAAAATCTTTCTAAAGATAATTCAAGCAGTCGACTAATTAGTGGGAGGACAACTATGCCAATCGACACTAGAGCAACTAACTAGTGCAAGTGAAACTCAAACATGGAAGCACCCTCCAGGTATACTCTGCGAAGCATGATCTGATGTCTTCCCTAGGTACCGCAATATACCCCTCCAGTCACATGTGTAATTCCGCAAAATATAGGCAACTAAGTTTCCAGCTCACAGTCAGCCACTAGGCAGGTACAGTCGACAGTCAAGCAGATCGTAATGAGTAGGATAACAAGTCTGAAGCCCTTCAAGGGTGTCGAAAGCAATTGGTTCGGAAGACAACTGAGGATCTCGAACAAATTCAAGGTCCATGAAGCTTCGTAGGAAGATGCAATCAGTATTGTTTCTAAGAAATACCCTCAATATACAATCCCCACTATGTTCAGTCTGGCTTTGGAGGGGTTATCTCCTCTACCTTTCCTCATGTGACCTCATGTTTATTCTCTATGTTAGAGGGGGGTCCCGAATAAATCATACGACGTTGGAATTAAGACACTCCCTATCTCAGACTCCAATGTTTTTTTTAAAATGGCCTTGAAGAGTTTCCTCTTCACACCTAATTCAAGGCCCTAAAACCCTACACTAGTCGGTGAACCCTACAAACACAAAGTCTAATATATTTTAAGTTAAGCGTTAATTTTAATGCTTGAAAGCATTTGAAAGCAAAATATACTTTTAACTTAAAGGAAAGTTTGTAAAACTCTTTGTAAAATTCAACTTTTCTAATAAATGTTCAAGATCTCGTAAATGAAAAATTCCTAAAAAGTTCTTTCGTTTAACTAAGAAAAACTACTTGTATTTCAGGAAATCAAGACAGAACTTTGATAATGAGACTCTTTTCTTCTGCAAACAAACAACCTAGGCTACTTTACCAAACTAAATGCAAGAAAATAAATTATTTTTTATTTTTTCGAACTACTTTAACAAGAAAAACTAAAGTAATTTTTTTTTTGTTTTTCAAAGCAAGAAACAGGAAAAAGAGAAAACAAAACCCAAGATTGACAGAGATCCTAAGCCAACTGCGTAAACGCATGGATTCAAGCAAGAAACCAAAAGGAGGACCAAAAACTTGAAAGTTTTCTCTAAACCTCTAGGGAAAACAAAAGAAAACTAAGCCACAAGTTAACAACGAATCTTCAACCCAAGCTAAGGCCAAAAACAAAGACTCTGGAAGGTTTAAGAAAGCTCTGAGAAGCCTAAACCTCTATCAGGAAAGAGGCAAACCTCTCTTTGTTAAAAAACACTTTCAAGATACAGAGACGTGGGTTGTTGCACCGACAACCTGCGTATGTACACAGGTTGTCTACAGTGTAGGGCGTGTATGTACGCGGTCTGAGCCAAAGCAGAGCGCGTACACCTCTGAGAATTTTCAAAAAATAAAAGACTAGACAGAATGATAGGGTAGGGAAAGATGGTATGCACCTTGCAAGTGACCAAAAACCATTAAAAGACTCATAGAACTTGACTGAAACTCAAAAGGCAATCAAGAAGCCAATTAAAAACCCAAAAATCTCCCTCTAAAACCCTAGAGAGACTCCCCAATGGAGTCGCCAATTCTGCTAGAGGGAAAATTCCCCTATAAATATACCATGGTTCTAAGTATAGACAGAGCAATGACTCCCTTAAAAGTCAATATAATTCCTAAACTACCCCAAACATTCCAAAAAATATGAACAGAAAGAAATAGGAAAGTGGATCAGAAGCAGTACCTTAGTCCGACGTTCGATGTAGACCACCTTCTGCTTTGAAGCTTCCTTGGATGTTGGTCTCCTCCCAAAGCTGACCTACATCAACACTTAGGCAAACAAGGATACAAATATTCTATTTCTATTCATCAATTAGGGTTAGATATAACTCATTATGCATAAACCAAATAAAGGAGGGAAAGGGAATTTGGGTAGAGTTTCACCATTATAATGCTTAATGTTGGAATGAGACCCCAAGACCTCCTTTTATATGACAAAAGGATATTTATTCGATTTGGGGATGGGCTATAGTAGGTGAAATGGTTGGGAAACCTCCAATAGCCTGTTAATTCCGTCGAATTCCTTGCAACTTTTTATTTTTTGCAACTTTTGGAGGTATACATGGGTTGTTTAGTATGCAACAAGCATATGTACGCAAGTTTTCTAGCATGTAGCAAGTGTATGTACGTGGGCAGTAGTGCAACAGGCCACGTACATGCTCCAAAAAATGGTTTTTTAAATAGAGTTTCTCAGCAGTGGTTTGGCAAATTGTGCAAGTAGAAAGGCCAATGCCAAGTATGCATAAGTAGGGAATTTTAGGGATATAACACATGGCTTTTCCACGTCATCACCACATCATAAATGATGTCACATTCTATATAATCACTAACTTCACTATAAAAAAATCCCAAATTTCCAAAATTTCAAAAAATTCATAATTTCAAGAAAAAAAATTTGGCCACCAAGGTACCCTCCATATTGGCCTTTTCTAAAGATTATTTTTTCGACCAATTTATCTGCCCAGATAGCCCAAGCGATGCAACCGACACTTTGATACCAATTGTAACATACCCCCATGTTGGGTACCTCAAGAATCTGCATTCTTGAAACTAATTTTTGAACTTCTGATACCATTTTAAATAAATCAAGAAACATGCAACATATATGAAACAAATAAGAAAATGTATACAATATATACAATGCATATCCTAAATAAATATACACATTAGAATGAAAATACACAGTGGAAAGTATAATACATAGAGAACAAAGAACTTGTCTTCAAAATACATTTACACTGACTAGTTGGAAGTGTCGGATGTTCCGCCTAACCATAGATGTCACTACTCTAGCTCCCTTAGTAGTAGGTCACCCCTAAGCTGAGGCTATAAATCCATAAGGATGGGTTCCTAGGACAAATCTAGTCTCATAGACTATCCCAGCTATCAAGCTATCACAAATTGTTCTCTCTTTCTTACTCACAACAATCTCAAGTTTCTAGCTCTCTTTCCCCCTCAACATGCACAACCCAAAGAAAGGAACCCCCTTATCTGTAATGCATTCCCTTTGGTTGTACCACTTCTTTCCAGGGCTCAAGTGCTATTGGCCAGGGAATCTTAGTTGTGGATATTTCTCCTCAACTCCCATGATTCTCATGCTCACATGCATCATTTCTCAATGTTGGTATAATATGTATGCTCTTACAACCAACTAAATTCAACTCTCTACCTCTAGGTCTTTGTTCCCATGCAAAAACCAAGAACAAGAATGAACAAAAATGATTGAGAAACCCCCAAAATTATGGTTTATATATTTGCATGAAAAAATACACCATGGACTTCCCCAAGAAGCTCATTTAACTACTTTTTCAACTAATTCCAAGATGGTTTTTTGGCTTGGCCCTTTTATCCCGCTCTCTTCTGGAATCATAACCCCCCATGAATCTATCCTTACCCATCTATAGTCAGTGATGCATTTTATTATTATTGTTATTCAATTCTATTAAATTTCTAGGTTCTCCAACCTTTCATCATGTACAAACATACGTTATTAATCTCGAGGTCAAAACTAAGGTATTACAATAAACCTTGAATGGGGTTTGGAGAAATAGGAAGCCCTATCGACAAATTTTATGTCATAAGCTACTTAAAGGATTCATTGATGGTAAAGGCAATGGATATTGAAAGATAATGGTAGAAGCGACAACAAAGATGTGTAGAGATAGAAGATAAAGTGTGGTAGATAGATGATCCGAAAATCCTTAAAAACCACTTGTTTCTTTACATGTATACATTCAGTGTCTAACTTGATCTAGAATAATTTACTAATCGTATTGGGGTGGTTTGCATAATTCTGATGATGTGATTTTTACCCAAAAACTCATAAACTGAAGATTAGCTTGCTTGATTATGGTGAGATGACACAACATAAAATAAAAGAACTCAATTTACATACTTTTGTTTTATCTTTAAGTTCCATTCATTCCAATGAAAATTGTTTTCTCCATCTCAAGTATCAAATTCATATGTAGAATGACTCACATATGCCAATTTAATGGATTCTCTTAATTTCCATAACTCAAAACAAGAAAATAACTATACCATTGAAATCATTGCGAAATTCTAAAACTTTTGACTATAAAGTCAACCAATTTCCAAACTAGCTCAATTTCACGCCCTTCAGCACGTAATATAATGCATTAAATACTCATTAATGAAAAAATGAGCAAAACGTTTTACAACTGACCTCAAATCACAAAACATATCTCATATTCATTATCCTTGTGAAAAATTGTGCAAAAATAGATATAAAACACTTGAAATTTCGTTAAGGTACAATTTGGCATGCTTTACGGTGCAACACCAAACTTGGCTTGCACTTGCACGTACTTTCATACACTTTGTACCGTCTTGAGATCCATTCCCTATATTGATATTCATGCACCTCAAAATATGTGCATAGGGATGCATGCACATTACATTGGGATGTATGCCCAATATATAGGGTGGCCTCCAAAACCACCTCCAAAATAACTGGCAACTTATTTACTATATTTGGTGGACTCTCCACTATATATGAAGCAGTTGGTCTATTGGTTAGAACTTGCCACTATTCTAGTGGAGGTCTCGAGTTCTATTCCATTCCATGGCTTATCTACTGTGATATTCGTTGGTTAGTGGTTTTAATATATGGTTATATATAATATGTATACAATACATAGTCATTACTATATACTATATATAGTATATTCATTGCATGAAATTTCCCGCATCGATATAATGGTAAGCTCCCCATGAATTAAGTTCAGTTCGTATGTTATATAAAGTGACTAGGGGTTGGGGGATAACCCTCGTCCCCTTTCTCCCCCCAATTAAAACAATACATTGATTTAAATAAATAAATTGTCACTCATATGTTAAGTCATAACGTGTGCCATGTTGGTTGGGGAGGCTTTGGTAAAGGCATGGAGCTTTGGAGGTCATGGGGTCGATTCCCCTGGACTCCATAGTAATTTTACAACACATTGACCATTATTGGCCAATGAGGGGTTGCCACGTGGTAGCCTCTCATTGACTAATCTGTGCCACATGTCAACAAACCATTGGACCACTTAGATGCCAACTCATCTACCCATTCAACTAATCATTCCACATGGCACCTTGGGGTGTGGCCATGTCACCTATATGGTCATGCCATGTGTCACTGTACGGACATAACACGTGTCCCTTTACTCCTTTGACTTTTGACTTTTACCTAGTTGACTTGAACTTTGACTGCCCATAACTTTTGCATACGAGCTCTGTTTGATAAATTGTTTTCATTGTTTGAAAGATGACGACGAGTTCTACACAATTATGTCATTCTAAAGACGATTTGAGATGGTAAATTTTTGAGCATTCGGGGATCCCCTAGGACCTTTGTGAGTGTTTTGGATCCTTTTGGACCTCTATGACCATTCCTTAGATCCTCTTGGATCACACCTTCCCACTGAAGAACTTTTGGACCTCCAAAAATATATATATTCAACAAGTTAGTGATGATAACTCTAACCCACTCTTCCATCTTACTAAAATGTTATAATCAGTAACTTAATGATGAAGCTTCCCCACTCTTCCATCTTTCTTATTTTTTTGGAATTAAGTCTTCAAATTGGGTCTTTGATCTCAGGTACTAGATTAGTTCACTTATGTTTGCTTCTTTGGAATATAGCTCTGATTCTGGCCTCTGGATCTATAGCTAATATGATATATACAAATCTGGTTCTCTCTTATTCTAGAATATAGCTCTGACTCTGGCCTCTTGAACTGTAGCTAATATGATATATATAAATATGATTATGTATTATAGATTCTCTGACAACAAAAGTCTTGTTCATTGAATCTTTGTTATACCTATATCTTGTATTTCAACATCTACTCTCGTCTCCTTCTATGGAAGATAGTATATCTCGACCAATATGAAACCAAGTCAAATGTTGATCTATGCCTTGCCCATTTGTACTCTCTGTTATGTTTGATGTATATGTGGAAGTCCCTGAATGAATACTTTGCCCATTGTCACTCCTGCCTTGAAAAACAATTTTGCTTGTACTATTATCATATGTACCTGCCTTGATTGCTTTTACTCAAGGTATACATCCATACAAACATGACATAATATTTAAAGATGTTTATAGCATGCATATTTATGTGCCTCTTTAAAAGAGGATTATTTCTCCCTTACTAGCTCTAGAAATTTTTGCATTACTTTGATGGTGTTTCCTCTCCCGAACTACATGTTCCAACTGCCTGCATCCTTTTGTTCCTTCACTTTTAATTCTTCAGAATCAAGAATGTTGACTAAGACAATTCGATCCATATGTATCCCCTTAGCTTATTACAAGACAACACAATTGTCCATATTGTTTTCTAGAGGCTTTGAAATATTCATAACGAGATTCCTCTCATTGTAAAACAATATGTATAGGTGGCTATCCATAAATATCTATGAGATTCCTCGCACTCTATAACAAAGTGCAAAGGAGGCTATCTAGAAATCTCTAACGAGATTACTCTCACTCTTTACAACATATAAGGTGGAAATATAGAAACTCTATTTACAAAATTCCTCTCACTCATACAAGGTGGCAATATAGAAATTTATAGATTCCCTCTCACTCTTATAATTTATAATGGTTGACATACAAGCCTTCTAATATACTTAAGGAGATTTACACATATGCATATTATATTTACAAATATACATATTTACAAAAAAATTAAAGATGGTTTACTTATGGACTCATTCTCCCTAGTGTACTAGGAGGAGTCTCACACCTTTCGACCTTTGACAATGCCTATGACGTTGATGTTGAATCTAACATTGAATTTGATGCAGAATCTGATGTTGAATACAAGTAACCAATAGACCATACTATCATTCTTACCAGTAACCTGTATAACCTCTCCTTGCGAATACCAAGTACCATTGTCGTGTTTATAGTAGCTTCCCTTGAATACACAATTAATCGACCATTATGGAATGCAACTGCATAGTTTTCATCCTCAAATGTTGCAACTGAGAGTAGGTTTACCTTTAATTCTGGAACATACACCTTATGTTCGATTCCCATAAATCCTTCCAACTCGAGCTAGAATCTTGCATATACATACCCCTTTATTGCATGTTTTTTTTTTTATTGGAAAATGACCTCAAATCACAAAAAAGACCTCATTATCATGATCCTTGCGAAAAATCGTGCAAAATAAAACACTTAAAATTATGTCAAGGTACCATTTGGCATGCTTTACGATGCAACACCAAACTTGGCTTGTACATGCACATACTTCCATACAATATGTACCATCTCAGGATCCATGCCCTATCTCGAGATTCATGCACCTCAAAATCTGTGCATAGGGATGCATGCACATTACATTGGGATGTGTGCCCAATATATAGAGTGGCCTCCAAAATAGTTGGCAACTTATTTACTATATTTGGCAAAATCTCCATTATATCTGGAGCAGTTGGTCTATTGGTTATAACCTCCCACTATTCTAGTGGAGGTCTTGGGTTCTATTCTATTCCATGGCTTATCTTTTGTTATATCCATTGGTTAGTGGTTTTAATATATGGTTATATATATAACGGTAATGGTAAGATCCCCACGAATTAATTTCAAGTCGTATGGTATATACATTGACCAGGGAAGGCTTTGGTAAAGGCATAGAGCTTTGGAGGTCATGGGTTCAATTCCCCCGGACTCCATAATAATTTTACAACACATTAACCATTACTAGGCAATGAGGGGCTACCACGTGGTAGCCACTCATTGACTAACTTGTGCCACATGTCAAAAAACCATTGCACAACTTGGATGCTAACTCATCTACCCGGACAACTGATCATTCCACGTGGCACCTTGGGGTGTGGCCATGTCACTTGTATGGTCGTGACACATGTCATTGTATGAACATGGCACATGTCCTTTTACCCCTTTGACTTTTGACTTGAACTTTGACTACCCATAACTTTTGCATACGAGATCTGTTTGATGAACTGTTTACACTGTTGGAAATCTGATGACGAGATCTATGCAATGATGTCATTTTCAAGGTGATTTGTGAAGGCTAAAGTTTGATAATTTATGGATCCATTGGGAACTCTATGAGCATTCCTTAGATCCTCCTCGACCAGTAGAAATAGAAAATATTTGTCCTAGGAAGAAGTTGTTGACAAGAGGATGTGGTCCTAACTACATCCAAAGTGTGTGATGATGTAGAGGATGAGAGAAGTGCGAGAAGGAGATTTGGTCGACCCTAAAGAAAAGAGTGAGAAACTATGATGATGCAAAGAAGTAGGGAGTTTGGAGAGGTGGAATAAACTTCTGAAGGCTTGAGATGACAATCACATGATGGTGTGGAGGATATAGATACTTAGACAACATGCATAGAGATTCTAGTCAAGCCTACTAACCTAGGCATTACTTTGAAATTCATGAAAGAGATGAATCGATAAGAGGTGTTTGAATGTCCTTTTGAGTTTGCATCATTTTGGTATTCTAAACTTGAAGAAAGTCATGCCACCAAGGAAGTGGATCAAAATGGAACTAAATATGGTCCCTCCTACATCCTACCTACACCTTTTGATTTTTGTCAAGATCCTATGATCATTTTTGTGAAAAGCACAAGTGTGGGTTTGATTTGTAGTTTGAGTACTTCCTCTACAGTGGCATTGAACAAGTAAGTGTGATTTCTTAAAGGAATCAAAATTCATCTTTAGAGTTATTTAATTCTATAAGTGTTGTATTAGGAACAATGTCAGTTATACAATATCCAGGACCTAAGGTATTTGTGTTAGTATAGATTTATTAGATAATTTTGACAAGTTAGTCGAATGATTCATCCTTGCAACTACCTCTTTTTCATGGTGATGATACATTGTAGTGTTGGTTCAGTTGTGATGTTATCTGGAACACACGAAGAAGAATGGACATAATGTGTTTGGTGGAGTTCCAAATGGCATTGCAAGGAAGACCATTGCAATGGTTTTATGAAGAGTAAGTAGAGCACTACTACCTTGCATGGTGTGACTTTGGTTCAGATGAGGGAAAATTTCATGAAGGAGTTTTGGAAGTCGAAGTCATAAAAATAGAGCATTCTATAATTAAAGGATAGTATGATATGATCCTTGTTAACTCACATTTCTAGGGATAACTAAGGGGATGATGTATTGAGGTCCCCAGATTGCAGACATGGAGTACCAAGAGGTAGATCACCAAGCAGAGTCCTTCACTCACCACACATCACCATCCAATCGATGGCAACAACATCCACCACACCCAACTTGTCTCACAAAGGACAACAAGTCTTACTCCATGAGGTAACAATTTTGGTGTTGTGGTAAGTGTCATTCAGATAAATGAAGCATTGGAACATGTTGCAAAGGGTCCTTTCTTGATTTTGAAAATGTTTTCTTGGAAATTATGCCTTTTTCCTAATTTCACCTTGGTGGTTGACATGTTTTCCTAGAAAGTGGGTCACCCTCGGGGATAGGGTTGCTACTGGGGGGTCTCCTTGAAGAGTAATCGTACCACTCTCGTCCATACTTATCATTTTCCACAACCAATTCCCTTTGTTTCCTCATCTTTTGGGTTTTTCAGGCATTACTGACCCAAGAAGGCCTTGTACCTCATTTCATGGGAAGAGGGATTGATGGCTCGGAGGAAGATAACAGTTTCTATAAAATAATAAGAAACTAATGTTGAAAAGAAAGTGAACACTGCAAATAAGGACCATCAAAAGCCGGTCCAACTTGAGCTCTACTTACTCAGAGCTTGCCCCAGTCCCAAATTAATGCTAAAGCTCAGAAACCATAAAAGGGGGACCCTCAAATATTCAAATTAAAAATGAAATCAAGGATTGGAAAGATGGAAAAAAGGGTTTTAGAAAAAGGTGGCTCGCAAATAGTTGGTAACTCAAGAATAAGCACACCCTCAAAAAAGGCGCCCATAAATGAGACAACATGAGCCCTTGTATGTCAAGAAACCCCATGATGAAAGGTTACACCCCCATCCACTTCACACTCTCTTACATGACTTGGGAAACACTCCTCGACTTGGGGAATGATCTACCCAATAGGTCACCTTGACAAAAATCCCATACCTAAATTTGGCAAGTTGTATAAGGTCTTCGAGCATTTGTTTATTTTGAAAAGGGGATATTTGAGTATTTGTTTATTTTTAAAAGGGGGTATACTTCTAACTTGTGGACCCTTGGAGGGTGATTTTGTTTTTCTTTATAGGGCCTTGCTAGGTGGATGTCTTATCATGGAGGCACAAGGTTGCTTGGACCTTCATTGGGGCATGAATCCCACAGGTTGGATGATGCACACCCTCTCCTTGGACACATGGGAAGAGGAACATTTCCTTTGGAGGCACTTGGACACCATGAGAAGGCCATGTTCTAGCTTCTGGAACCCCAACATTGGGCTTGGAAGGCCTAAAACATCACACTTTATGCCCTAACGTCACATGGGCTCAGGGTTTGATGGGGCTCTCATGTTTGATGGTGGTGTGAGATGATGTGATGGAGAGAGAGACACTTGCCTTGCACTAGACCACTTGATGATGGGATATGAAGCCTTTAGAAGCCAAACAACTTTGTTTGGGATGCAAAACGTCTCTCCTAGAGGCCTTATGTCACCCTTTAGGGCATGACATCACCCCTAAAAGGGGATTTTCTTTATGTAATTTTGAATTTTAAGATGTAAAGGGAAAATAGACGAGGTCAACCTCCCTAATTTGTGGTTGACTTTAGATAAGTTGACAAATCGGTTTTACAATTCCTTCTATAAATAAAGGTCTTGTATTTTTTCATTTTGGACAACAACTCTCACTTGAGAATTACATACAATGGTTGAAATTTTTGCCCTACTTGGGCATTTTTCTCTATATCTATCTTGAATATCTCTTGGATGCTAGTAACTTTGTCATTTTGTGAAGAAAACTAAGGCACTATCTCTTGGTAGGCTTGTTCTTGGTATTGTGGTGGAATATACTTGATAACGAAGGGTTTCTTCATGTTATTCTTGGAATTGGTAAGAATTTTTTGCATTTATTGTTTGGTTTCTTCTTTTTTCAATCATTGATTTGCCTAGACCCCATGGAGGAGTATAAGGGCATACACCCTCCATCAAGTCTACCTTGTTATATTTGAATAAGCTATATTTGCAAAGGATGTTATGAGGAGTAAAAGGGATTACACCCTTGTAGATTTACCCTGCTATAGTTGTTTGCTTTAGGGAGTAAAAGGGCTTACACCCTTAGAGTGTAACATACCCAACCCCTTAAATGCCTTGTAAGGGGTGGGGTGTCCAATTTTTCTCACTTTATCTAACTTATCTTACTTCCCCCAATTCACATCTCCATCGTCCTTTGCTTATTCAAGAACTTTTCCATGACAATACATTTTTATTTGCAGACTCACGGATACATACTTGTGTAATTTTCCTTTCATAATTCCACCCGTAAAATCTCAATACTTAGCCATTTTTCCATCTACGTGGACTCGCGGAGGTAAAATTATGTGACTCTCCTTTCATGAGTTCGTGAAATCTCAATACTTAGCCATTTTTCCATCTACACAGACTCGTGGGCTCGCGGAGGTGAAATTGTGTGACCCTCCTTTCATGAGTTCGTGAAATCTCAATACTTAGCCATTTTTCCATCTACAAGGACTCACAAGCTCGCGGAGGTAAAATTCTATGACCCTACTTTCATGAGTTTGTGGAGTCTCAATACTTAGCCATTTTTCCATCTTTATAGACTTGCAGAGCTAAAATTCTACGAACCTCCTTTCATTAGTTTGTGGAGTCTCAATTACTTATCCATTTCCCAAGTCTCAATACTTATCCATTTTCCCATCTTCATGGACTTGTGGAGGTAAAATTTTGTAACCCTACTTTCATGAGTATGTGAAGTTTTGATACTTAGATTATTTCATGATGTGTCAGGTTGGCGGACTCTCAGACCAATTATCCTCACCTTTGGTTGAGATTACATCTAATTCGTCAATCCATCTCTTATTGACGCGTGGCATGAGACGTGGGGTGACACATGGCACATGTACTACTTGACCCCTAGCATCCATTTTCCCTGTGGACCCTTGTCTAATTCTACCAAAACTATGTGACACATGGCCTTCTTTCGTCAGGGCACGTGGTATTGTCCACATCATCTTCTAGAACCTTCAACTAAGGGTGGACAATCTAGATCATCTGCGCAGTACCTCTAACTATGGAAAATTGACGGTCCTGGTTCTTCCTCTGAGCTCAGTCAACCTTGATAGATCAACGACCAGATCTCTCCCTCAGAGTTATTCCCTTGGAATGTGACTCTGTGATGTACTCCGCATAACCTATCATGATGGACGTCGGGATATTCTCTTGGGAAATCTAACGGTCAAGATCTGGGAACAAGAGTCTATGGATTCCCTGCTCCCTTCTTGTACGACCCTCAGTTTAGTGCCACTACGAGGATGACACTTGTCAACCCGAGGTCGCGTGGGATGTCAACAAGGTGAGACACGTGGTACTCACATAGGGTCTCTGCCTCATCGATCCAACGGTTCAAGTTCAATGACACCTGACTCATGTTGTGATCCGACATGGGCTCTCCCTTGCCCCTTTCTCCAATCACCAATTAGAAAGTACCCTCTTTGGACATGGTGGCGATAATAGTCAGTAGGTTAAGTCATGACAACATCACCATTTTCCCTTGGTCTCATTCCCACAAGATTCACCAAGATCTACGGCAAAGATTCATCGCGGCCTCAACCCAATGGACGGTCTAGATCGTCCCTTGGGCTTCCAAGTTCATTCTGACTAGGAGGCTCCAACCATGTTAATCACCATGAATCCAATAGTCTAGGATCGTCCATGATCACTCTCCGACAAATCAATGACCCTTGTTGATTTCAGAGTATGGGTTTGTGCTCAGTGTCAATGAAGGGTCAAGATATTTTCCTTCAACCCAATCAATTTTTGAGGACTCATCTCGACCACGTCCTGATAAAGGGCCCAAATTTATTCATCGTTCCAAATTCACAGCCACGATTCTTCTGAAGCAAATTGGGATTGACCACTAACTTAACATTCCATGCCTAAACTTAGCCATTTCGTGAATGTCTTTTTTCGAGTCCCTCTCAAGTCTTAACGATCCTCAAGGATACCCGCGCTTGACCAAGAACTCAATGGTTTTCTCAGGGCTTCTTCACAGTACCCTATTCTTTGAAACACTGGTTGGGTTCAGGCGTTCCAACATTGTGGTGCACAAAAAACATATGAAAGGGTATATATATATATATATGTATATGCATGAGAGTACATGCATATGACATAGGATTACAACGATACACACAGTGAGTAGGGACGTCTCTCCCATCAGGTTAGTACAAGGACATTAAATTATATGTGTGCATAGAAATCATAAAGATTTGTATCCTTTCCTATTTACCAGACACAAAACTGGACTCACATGCATACACTCGTAAATAAATCTCAGAAGACATGAAGTACTCGCAAGCAAGGATGTAAAACTCTTCATTCAATTACACATTATGCGCTATTATTGGTGTCTCCATAATACACAATTTGATTTCCATACCAAATAAGTATATTTAAATATCATGTTGTTCATTTAGCCATGCACATATTCATATTAATACACAGAGGTAGATGAGAAACTTATCTACAAAAAATTGAGATATGTTGAGTATTGATGTAGAGAGAACCGCTCTCCACCCAACTGTAGGCAAGGTTGTGTTAAACTTTGCTACAACCAGCCACCCCCGAGCCATGGTATGATGTCACAAGAGGAGTTCTGCAATATTTTCCCCAGTCATATTTTTCCCTTGCCCTCCCCCTTTTCTTCTTGTCTTCTTCCCTCAGGACCTCATGGATCGTGCCAAAAACTTTCTTGAAGGTACTTGATTGATAGACAATTTCTAGGGTTGAGGATAGTTCATATCTATATCATTTT
>ML785976.1:456324-468061 GCA_009831015.1 Picea engelmannii
AGAGAAGGGATCTCCTCCATCTTCTTAACAAACTTAGAGGGGAGAGATGGCTTGGATTTAAGTCCTGCTGAGCGGACTAACTTTTTGAAAGCTTCCAAAGGAGCTTTTTCCTTTTCGGCGATCGGGACTGAAGCCATCGTAGTAGACGGCGTCCACTAGCAAGCAAGGGAAAGTCGCTGAGTCCACTTCTCCAAAACGCAAGCCGAACAAAGCCGCAGGCGTGAGGGATCCGCGGCCCTGAAATCCCCTAGACGCTGCTCCAGAAAATGCGCCCCTGCAATTAAAACCACAACGCATGCAATCTCAGGTGAGAGGGACGCACTGATACGCAGATCCTTGGCCCTGCATTCATCCCTGGTCGCTGTTGCATTCGATTCGTCCCTGCAAAAAAAACCAGTTCGGCGGCGGCTAGGGTTTAGGCCCTAGCCGCATTGCTTCCAGCTCGCTCCATCGCCCTAATACCGTGTTTACTTTGTCCCTTTTTTTAATTTTGAACATCAACTCTCACTTGAAAATTACATACAATGGATGACATTTTCGCCCTACTTGGGTATTTTTCTCTATATATCTCTTGAATTTCTCTTGGATGCTAGTAAATTTGTGATTTGGTGAAGAAAACTAAGGCGCTATCTCCTGGAAGGCTTGTTCTAGGTATTTTGGTGGAATATACTTGATAAAGAAGGGTTTCTTCATGTTATTCTTGGAATTGGTAGGGAATTTATGTATTTATTGTTTGGTTTATTCTTGTTTCAAGCATTGATTTGCCTAGACCCCTTGGAGGAGTATAAGGGAATACACCCTCCATCAATTTTACCTTGTTATCTTTGAATAAGCTATATTTGCAAAGGTTGCTACGAGGAGTAAAAGGGCTTATACCCTCATAGATATACCTTGATAGATTTGTTTGCTCTAGGGAGTAAAATGGATTACAACCCTAGAGAAGTAACAAATCTAGCTCTTACACAAGAGACTCCATAACCCAATTTATTTGGCACTAGTCTAAGTTACATTGGAGATATAATATTATTGCATTGTTATACGTTAATTTACGAGATATTGCAATTGTTCAAGTTGGATTATTTTCTACATGTTATAAGCATTCTTGTGCCCTAAGGGAGTCCTATTTTAGCCAATTAATTTGTTGTTTTAACAAACCTAATGCTACAAACATGAGGGCTGCAACAAAACTCTCTTTCTTTCACTCTTTACTCTCTAATCTACCGCTAAAATTTACTTGTGAACCTAGATTATTGTTCTACTAATTATTGGCTATCAATTGGACGATTTACTTTTTGATTTATGTGGCTAGATATTGTTGTTGCAGCAATATTTTTCTATATACATTTGGATATTACAAAAGCATGTTGATAACATCATATAATATCCCTCAAAACATCACCAAAGTCTTGCTTCATTCAGTGGAAGTTTATCTAGTCATTGCTAGCTTAGTTTCCAACATCTTATACTTGATTTTGGTGGCTAAATTTGTAGCCATTGATATTGTTTATTGATGATTTATACACTTATATACTGCCACAATTTTGGGACATAAAGGCTTCTTGTTGGATGCCCATTGGTTAAGGGCTTTCTTGATCATAATTTGTCTTGTTCTAAGCAGGGCTAACATTGTTTTGTGGGTACACAACCCTTGGAAACCATTCACTCTTATACAAGACTCTTCTTCAAACCTTATTCCATCTCCAATATTGACCTATAGGGGCACTCACTCATCATCATCTCACTTTCCATCTCAATCCCCCTAGGTTCATTTGGATTCCCCCCTTGTGGTGATTTCATCATCACTAAAGCAAGGGGAGTGTCTATCTAAGGTGACAATGGGTAGGTCTCACCTTTGTGGTTTGGGTTGGTATTTTCCCAATCTACAATCCATGTGATAACAATCCCAAGGGGGTTATATATGAGATCATATCATATACATTTAACCCCACATATAGCTTTGAAGACAAATCTTTTTGAAGGAGGGTACTATGATATGACCCCAAAGGGGGAATATATGGAGTTAAATGTATATGATATGACTCCAAAGGGGCCATATATAGGGTTAACAAAGTTATCAACTTAATTAGAACTTTCCAGAGTTGTCATTTTTTTAAAGGTCACACTTAGTCACTATTTTTACCCTTGTTTCAAAAAATGGTGCTACTAGTAGCACCCTTCTTCTTTCCAGAGTTAAAATTACAAAGTTTTGCAAACATAATTTATAAATTTGCAAATGAAAACCTTAAAATCGACCTTTGAAAACTAAAAGTGTTGTTATTAGCATCAACTCTTTTCTTTTCAGGGTTAAAATTACAACTTGGTTGAAATTGTGGCCTTGACAACTAGTACAACTCCAAAAAACATTAAAATCAACCTCTGAAACTAAAAGTGGTGCTAGCAGTACCACCCCCTTTTCTTTGGGGTTAACATTACAAATTGTTTGAAACTGTGGCTTAGACAACCAGTATTGTTGTTAACCAAAACCATGAAATCAACCTATGAATCAAAATGTGATGCTACAAGTAGCACATTTTATTTTTGGGTGGCTTAAAATTGCAGTATTTTTTAGACAAATATAAAGGGAAAAACTCTTAAACAAAGAGAAAAACTTGTTTTTTCTGAAGAAGAAAAAAAAAAACAATAAAAATGAACATTCAATTGGAAAAACATAATAATATTTTAAAAAGTTGAAAAGTTACCAAAAACAACTCCAATTAAAAATAAAAAATAAAAACGAGAAAAATTTGATATATATACACACACGGGAAAAGTTAATGGCTCTGCGGTCGTGAATAGATTTATGCATGTGCATGGGCCCAGGTGTATTTTCTCTTTGTTAATGGAGTTGGCTTTGGTCTATTGTTTTTGTGGTTTTCGAGGATGTTTCTAAGGAACGAAGGCAGTAAGCATTGTTTCGAAGTAAAATGATACCAAATTTTTGTTGCCTCATTCCTGGTAGGTCCCCGTTAGTTTAAAGTAGCACGTGGCGATGGAAGATCCAGATAGTGAGCCCATAGATTATGAGGTCAATCCTCATAAAAGCCTAGTTTTTCTGTGCGCGGGAAGAGTACTATGTAGGATCCTTCCCGTATGGCCCTCAATATTTTATACTTGTGGAGGTTCGGTGTGGTTTTAATGCTTCTAACGAGGGTATAGATCTGAATGCATCAGGTGGCAAAGAAAATTTTAATGCAGTCTTTATTCCAGTTCCCCCACATGATGACTCTTCCCCTTCTCTTCCTTTGGAATTTGTCGATCCATTTTGTTTGGAAGCCCTAGTTTTATCTACAGTATCGACTAAGGAAGTTGGCACCCAGATTGGTAGCACTGAAGCAAAAGAGAAACAAAGGAATAAGTGTGTGCGAAATAGACCAGGTAAGGTGGAAATGGTAGTTGGAAAGGATATTGCAATTACTAAAATTTCCAATTTCGTGGGGAAGACTATGGTAAGATGTTTCACTTGAAAGGTGGTTAAATATGAAGCCCTAGCTAAGTGGTTGGATCTTAATTGGTACCCAGTGCTGGGTTACACATCTGTCTTCCATGTTTTTATACGAGGATGGATGTGTTCCATTCTCAGGTTGAAGGAGGATAGTGAGGTTATCAAAGTAAGGAACTAGAACTAGTGCCCTTCAGGGTTAATCCTCCATAAGTGGTTAGTGGATTTCAACCCTTCTAGGGCTCTCGTGGCTATGCTTAAGGTATGGACCATTTTTCCCGGACTCGCTCTAGTATTTTGTAATAAGGAGGCCCTAGAAGCCATTGGAAATAAGCTTGGTATTTTCTTTGGGTTGGAGTTGGGCTAAGACTCTAAAGTTGACAGGGGGTGGGCCTAGTTTAAAATTGAAGTGGATCTAAGGGATGGTATGGTATGTGAATTAGATCTCATTTTCAGAGATTTTATTTGGAAGAAGAAGGTGGAATACTGACATCTTCCTTTCTGATGTCATAAATGTCGTGAAATGGGCCACCTTCAGGCCCAACGTAGAAGGTGCCCCCCTTTCTTGAGTCAGAAGCAAAAATTTTAGAAAAAAAAATACTCGAGGCCCCAATATGTAGGCGGAGGTCAAGTGGGAGGCATCAACTCGTGACCTGGAGGATGCTAAAAAGGATAGAATGCGGGATGAACCAGTCTCTTCTACTGATCTCCCTAGTAATCCTCTCCTGATTTATTTTCCTCCTTGTTCTGCTTGCAGAATCCCTTCCATGATTCTTGTCTCCCCTATGCCTCTACTTTCTCCCTTGGAAAAACCCTCTTTCCCTCCTATCCGTGTTGTCCCTTCTCTTGAATTCCCCAGGTCTACTTCAAAGGTTATTAGAAACAAATCTGAGGTTAGTCTCAACAGAGATGATCTGGTGTTTGGAGCCTCCTCTGTAGTCAACAAGGTAGCCATTTCCGCTAAAAACGGGTATTCACTTAGGCCTTCAACAAAACATAAAGATTATGTCTCCTTTTATGTAGGTCTAGTCCTTGATMYTGTTCAACCCAATCCTGTGGGGCGAAAGTCTTTCTTATGAAAATACCAACATAATTTGTTCTGGATATTCAAAAAGGAAAGAAAACTACCATTTATAGGGCCCTTGGAGTAGGGAAAKCCCTTCGAAAAAGTCTCCCGAGATGGTCCTTTGTTTTTAACACTAGAGGGTTYGGGGGTTCCTGAAAGAAGATATCCCTCAAAAGGCTCATCCTASGCCATAACCCAGATATAATATTATTTCAGGAAACAATGTGTGAAGGTTCCAAAGCCATTGCATTTTCAAAACAATGGATAAAAAAGTAGTCTTTCAATGTTGTAGATACARTCAAGAGGTCAAGAGGTCTAATCACAGGATGGATCCCGTATTGCAAATCCCTATCCTCCTCCTCCTCCTTTCARACAGCTATTGCGGTGAAGCTAGAGTTCAAAGACCTTAGTCTCTCTTTAAACATTGTAAACATCTATGGTCCCTACTAAGATACAATCCCTTTCTGGAAAAATATGACGGATTCAKGAGTGTTGTGTGAGCCCCACATCATTTTACAGGGTGTTTTRAATTTTTCCCTATCCCTTAGGGAGGTATGGGAGGGGAATATTTGTCARAACCAACAAAGTGGTTATTTTTATCCTTTCACGAGAAGTATCATCTTCTATATTTAGAACCCATGAAGTTAGTGTTGGATTACTGAGAGGGGGGGTGAATCAATAATAGAGCAATCTAATCCTTTTTAACCATATAATGCAAGTGTTATATCAATGTAGCATTATCATCCAATATTTGTAGAGTAAATAAACAATGAACAAATGAACAATCATACACATACACAGTACACCAGTGTTTTTATGTGGAAACCCAAAGCAGGAGAAAACCACAGAATGATTTTTCTTATATGTCTTGAAGAACTACATTCATTGGAAGCACCAACTTCCTTTGTTTTCCAGTTGCAACTGGAAGGAGGCTCCAACCCCCTAGTTTCTCAGGCTACAACCCAAGGAAATCTCCAACTCCCCAATTCTCTGGGTACAACCAGAAGGAGGCTACAACCCCTTATGTTCTCCGGCTACAACCGGAAGGTGGCTACAACCACATGTCCTTGCCCCGTCCAACCGCCCTGACGTATAAGTAGAATGATGGAACCACTGTCACACTATCACTGTGAGATATATTGTTGTAAACATGTACCAATAAACCTGCACCAAACAACCTGTACCAATAACTTGAACCATGCATCAACCTGTACCTCAACCTGTAATCAACATGTACCATAAAAAAGTGCATCAACCATGCACCAACTTGTACCAAACAACATGTAATCAACATGTACCATAAACAAGTGCATCAACCATGCACCAACTTATACCTCAACCTGTAATCATGAATAAGTGTATCAACCATGCACCAAACCTGTACGAATAACCTGTCCAAACAACCTATCACAACAATCTGTCTCATCAATATTATCAACCAAATCATATCTACTCAGCAATATCAATCACCAAGACAACTCTCAAAGATGTGCATCAACCAAGCATAACACAACAACTCATAATCCTCACCAAGATCAATATGTGCTTCTAATAATATACCAATACAAGTATGCTACATCATCCATAAACCATGTTTCAACAATACTACTAACAAGTGCCTCCAACCATGTACCAAATATGTACCAATCATGTGTCAACTACTCATCAACTATGACTCATCAAGATGTACCAACATCATCAACTATACACCTCATGTATGTGCCAACTCATCAACTACTTGTCTCAACCAAAAGCCCTCATCAATTTCATCATCCAAATCTAATTTGTAACTTTGTAATAGAATTGGTGTATATAATCACATACCTGCAAACCTTCTTTAACTTCAACAACAAGAGACTAGCATTTTCATCAAACTTTTCTTTAGTCTCACATGACTAGTTTTGGATTAGTCAACAACCCTAACTTGAAATAATCATAACTATGTATCTGTAATGAATAAAGATATGAAAATAGTACACAATGTTCTTCAGTGTGTTTTATTCACTTCCTCCAGGTGTCACTACTTGGAACCTCTCAGAAAAAGAGTTATAGAAAAAATGGCATACCTTGTTGAACTCTAGCTTATTCTAGAGAGAGAACTTGTAGAGCGTGCCCCACACGGAATATGTGTTGTATGGATATGAAAATTTTACATAGAATACTATAGAATGTACTCTAACCAACACATTTGGTCTTACTGAATTTGGATTTGTTATGAAGATTTTATGACATTTTTACCCAGAACACTTGTTTTAGACTAGTTTCAGGACTAGCCACAAACCCTATTTTCCACGGAGTGTAATTCCAAAAATGCAATGAACCACAAGCTGAAATTTGTACCACGGCTAATTGGATATGTTTTCTCAATGGCCTCTCAATTTCATGGTCTGAATCATTCTAGAAAAAAAATTATTGCAAAAATGGTGAGATGACTAGTAAATAACATACCTTAGAAAGCATCATCAAAAGAATTTATCCTCCCTTGAATTTTGGCCTTCTTTACTTCACCTTCTCTCTGAAATTCGGCTTAGATATCCTTTGGTCACCTCATTCACCTGTAGATATTCAATATTCTCAAGTCTGATTAAAATGAAAGAGCCTTGCCTCTTATTTATACTTTCATGTAGCTTCCTCAAGGGGTTACCTTTTAACCATCTTAACCCACTTTCCTTGTTTTAGGGTTAACCAACTTCTAACCACTTGTCCAATTGGTAATTTATCCATTAACTTTATTATTTAAATAATTTATTTTGTATCCACTTTGACTTATAGTACACTCATCAATTCACTTTACCTTAAGGGGTTACCTTTTAACCATCTTAAACCACTTTCCTTATTTTAGGGCTAACCCACTTCTAACCACTTGTCAACTTATAAATTTCCCCATTAAATTTATTATTTAAATAAGTTCTTTTTTATTCACTTTGAATTATAGTACACTCATCACTTCACTTTATTATTTACCTTCTAAAAATCTCTTAAACCACTTTGACTACTTTGACCTTTTGGGGCTTCTAGATGATGCATGAGGGGTCTCCAACTTCACATGGCCATAACTCTCTAACCGTAAGGACTAATGTGATGTTCCACATAAAACTAGAAATGGAATGACATGTACTATCCATATAGAATAGTATTACATGCAAATATATCAAAACTCATACTATTATCCATGAAACAAACTTGGGTCCATTACCCAAACCTGGGTTTTCCAACTTCACATGACCATAACTCTCTAATTGTGAGGAGTTATGTGACGTTCCACATACCACCGGAAATGGAACGAAATGTACTACCAATATAGAATAGTATTACCTTCACATATATTAAAACTCATACCTTTATACATCAAACAAACTTGGGTCCATTACCCAAACCTTTGTGCTACCGGAATTCGCTACCGGACTTTCTCCAAGGGTTGACATCAATCTACAATCTCACTCTCCAATGGTTGAAATCAATGACAACCAACAATCCATACCAAATTTCCATCAACCTAAGCCAACTATCTGTAAATCGCCCCCTTTGGCATTGATGGCAACACTTAGTCATGATAAAATTCATGCTTATACTCCTCATCAATGTTTCTATCTCTCCCCCTTTGACATCAATGGAAAAGGGTATCTCCCTTTGTGGATTCTCCGCATGACTGAACTCTCCTTGGGGTTTTTGCCCCTGTCTAGATGCCTTTTATTTTTCTTTGTGTTTATAAGCTTCTGATTACTCTCTCTCCTTTCAAATGAATAATACCTCCTCCTTTGACAAAGGGTATCACTCTGAAGTCATATCGCTCATTCTTCCATTATGACAATCGCTCCCCTTGGAAACATGCGTCTATGCTCTCTCTCCAAGAATTTACCTTTTCATCTGATAAATCTCTCTCCCTTTGTCATCAATGGAAAAGGTATCTTTCCATCTGAGGTTTCTCCCCCTAATAGAACTCTTCCTGAAACTGATCTCCCAACCTGAATTGTCCTATTTATGGTGCTTCCTCTTTTACATCTAAGACATATAAGATAAGCATTCAAAAAAAATCATTTTGGAGTAGAAATTACTCTTAGTCTCTAGCGAAGATACTCAAAGGCTTCCCGTGGAAGCGATTTCGTAAAGATGTCTACCACTTGTTCTTTTGTGCCCACATATTCAACTCTAAGGTTCTTCTCCGCAACATGTTCCCGTAGAAAGTGATAATTCATTGGAATGTGCTTCGTCTTGGAGTGCATCACTGGGTTATTTGAGATACTGATGGCGCTTGTATTATCACAATATATTGGCATGGGCTCATCATACTCAACCTGTATATTTGTCAGAGTGTGTTTCATCCATATAAATTGTGTACAATGTGTTGTTGCTGCAATATACTCTGCCTCGGTTGTAGTTAAGGATATTGATGATTGTTTCTTGCTTAACCATGATACTAAACACTCACCAAAGTAGAACGTTGCTCCACTGGTGCTTCGTCGGTCATCAATGCAACCTGCCCAATCTGCATCTGTGTAGGCAATAAGCGATAGATCCTTTCCTTTTGGATACCATAATCCAAACTCTTATGTTCTTTTGAGATATCTGAAAATCCTCTTCACTGCTAATACATGTGATTCCTTTGGTGTTGCTTGAAATCATGCCACATGTCCAACTGCCTGCATTACTTCTGGTCTAGATGATCTAACATATAGTAAGCTACCAATCATTGACCTTTATTGCCTCTGGTCTATAGACTTTGAATCATCATCTTTGCTCAACTTGCAACTAGTTTGCATAGGAGTGGTAACTAGTTTGCAATCTTCCATTCTGAACCTCTTTAACATTTCTCTGATATACTTAGTTTGAGAAATAAAAATTCCTTGGTTGCTTTGACATATCTGAAGACCCAAAAATAAGGGTAGTTCTCAAAGTAATGACATTTCAAATTAATTATGCATATCCTTTGCAAATTTTTGGCTTAACCTGTCATTAGTACGTCCAATACAATAACATCAACATAAATTTCAATTAATAAAATACTACCTTGAGTTACCTTGATGTAGAGGTTGTTGTCTACGCTTCCTTTCCATAGTTCGTAGGGATTTTTATCATTGTTGTTTGTAAGAGTTACTTTGTTTTGAATGTGAATTGTTTTATGCACTGCATGTGTCCAAAAAATATATGTCAATTTGGAATCCATTAGCATTGTTCGAGCCATTTCCTATGTAATTATCATCCATTATGATAATGTTCCTTTGTCTCTGAACCACTCTCTAAATCAATCTATGAATCCATTCTCTCGTCCACTTTCATATATCTGTCCAAACCTGTTAAGTATTATTACGAATCCAACTCTATCCATACTATCCAATACTCTACTTGTGCAATTGTCCATAATGATGACCCATTTATCATTATACTATCATGAAGTCTTGATTAATATATCAAATTGTACTTCTGCTAATTGACTTCTCTAAATATGTCTTCTCAAACTCTGCAAGTTGCTCGAAGGATGGTTCTTTGGTATGTCACATCTATCGCATAGACTCCCCATGTCTAATATTCATATTTCCTGGGAGTCTATAAGTCATATGTATCAGAACAATTCATGCTCTGATGTGTATTCATCATCGTCTTCATTGGTAGATTCATCATCTCTCCGAGCTCTGACTTCTTTCTTTCTATCTGTGGATTCATCTTTCACTACAATTCCTGAAAGTACAATCTCTTGAACATGTTCCTTATTAACTTGTCCTTCTTTTCTTTCAGTTATTTTCCAAACCTTTATGTATCTGACATCTTTCTTTTTCTCTGTAGAATTTTCTTCATCTCATTTTATTGCCAATCTTGCGATCTCCGGGACCTGGTCTTTGTTCACCTGCTCTTCGCATTTTCTTATCCACACTTTATTACATCTGATATTAGTGTTCTCTTTCATGGACGTATCGATCATGCTTCTACAATCACTAGCTATGTGTCCATAGTTATGACATTTGTAACATTCAATGTTACGTGGGGCCACATAGGCATTTCTTGCTTGAACATTTCTTTTATAATACCTACAATCTGCAACCTTATGTCCAAAGTTACTACAATAAAAACAATGACCATAAAATAAATTTGCATACACGGGAGTGAATGATCTTCATTGTGGTGTAGTCCTTCTGAATTTTTGCCTTGACTGATCATGATTATTATTGAAGCTTCTTTGTGGCTTGAACATGGATGATCTTCTTGAAGATGTATCTTTATTAGTTTTCTTATATTCTGGTTGACCATGATTCCTTCCTTTGAGTACTTCTGCATAACTCTTTATATTTTCTTCATTCTTCTTTTCTAGCAACGTAGAGTGCTTCTTTTCATTTTCTACAATTGATGTGGATGTTTCTATCTCTTCAACGTTCTTGTTGAGCTTGACAATTTTGACTCTTAGTGTGACAACTTCTTATTCAAGATTCTCAACCTCTTCTTCTTTCTTCATTATCTGAGACTTCACGACCTCTTCTGTTCTCTTTGCTTCTTCAAGTTGGATTTTCAATCTAATTATTTATTCTTCTAGTCTTCTCTCATCTTGAGCAAACTCTTCCTCAAGTTGGTTTAAGTCATTGGTTCTTTCCTTGAGATGATCCATCGATATTTTTTCTCTCTTTTCTGCTTCTTCCTTTTGTGCTGCTATGTTGGCTTCTAAACATTTCTTTTGATATTCTAGAGTTTCTTCAATTCTTTTGGCCTCTTATAGTTGAGCTCTTAAATTCTTGATGACCTACTGATCTTTTTTGAAACCTTGAACACTTTCCTTTTGCTTCATCAATTATTTATTGGACGACTTGTTTTCTTCTCTTTCTTTCTTTAGATATTCAATTGCACTGATCAATTTTTCTTTGTAATCAACTTTTGCTTCTTCATACTCTTCCTCTTCTGAATTTGTCTGACATGATGAGAATCTTTCTTCTTGTTCTGTATCTGCATCTTCTTTGGCATTTTTTGAATCTGCGATGGGTGAATAATATATGTCATGTAACTTATCCCAAAGTTCTTTTGTTGATGAACATTTACCAACCTTTTCTCTTACCGAATTAGGTAATCCTTCCCAAATGAAATCCATTTCTATTTTGTTATTCTTCCTCAATTCCTTCTTGGTTGTGTTGGGTATGTGTTATATTCTTTGCACGAGTAGTAGTGTCTGAGCGTATGCGTTGGGTGCGCAGGGGGTTTAGAGGGGAGTGGAGCCCCCCGCGCGAGGCTTCAGGGGCTACGCCCTCGAAAAA
>ML785976.1:493574-522924 GCA_009831015.1 Picea engelmannii
TTTCTTCTACTGTATCTCCAAAGTTTTGGCCCTTCTGGGTATGAAAATTTATTTTTTGTAGTTCTCTGATATTTCTTCTCTACAATGCCATAGGTTTGATCAAAATTGGATCTGCCAAGTGGAATTTACGGTAGCTTCCCCACAACTTGTTGATTTTTGGCCTTTTCGGGAGATCTCACTTGTATAGCGTGCCCCGCACAAAATAATTGACATAAAATTATGAAACTTGTACCAGAAATACTACAGACTTTCCACTATCCAATGAAATTGGTCTCACTCAATTTGGATGCTCTAGGAAGAAGTTATGTTTTTTTTACCTAGAACACCTTCTTGAGATTAGTCAGATACCCTATCTTCCACAGGGTGTATCTACAAATGTAAGATGACCCAGAAGTTGAAATTTTTACCACAGATATCTTAATAATTTCTTTGAATATCCTTTGTAGTTCAGAGTCTGAAATGTTACAGAAAAAATTTTATAGCGAAAATTTCACAATGACTCAATTCAAGAATATTCCAGAACCTTATATTGCACAGGCTATATCTCCAAAAGTATAAGGCCTCACGAGCTAAAAATTTTACCCCACGTACCTTGATCCGTCTACTAAATACCCTCCAAGTCGTTCCTTCTGAAACATTGTAGAAAAAAAGTTATAGCGAAAATGCCAAGGTGTCTCAAATGTGGTAGCGAAACCCCAAGACCTTGAGCTTTGATACCATATGTTAAGAACCAAATATCAATATAGCATAGAAAAACCTCAGAATAAGTACTCAACGCCTTGAAAAAGAGTTGAATTCATTTAATAAGCCTCTTCAAGGGGGAAACCTTCTTATGCCCACATAAATGTACAATTACAAGATGATTCAAAATGAAAATGTCTCCTTGGTATATATAGAAGACTAGGAGGTATAATTACAACTAATGGCCTAAAGACGACATAAATAAAATAGCATTACTAATATAATATGCCTCAATTAA
Organism: Picea engelmannii; assembly: GCA_009831015.1. Taxonomy (NCBI): domain Eukaryota; kingdom Viridiplantae; phylum Streptophyta; class Pinopsida; order Pinales; family Pinaceae; genus Picea; species Picea engelmannii. Next base: position 494,554 of record ML785976.1, read on the forward strand.
GGGGTAATGAGCCACTATTTAGGGCTTAACAGGCTTCTAGAAAGTTGTGGCAAACTCTAGATTGACCATGATGAAGAAGGTTGATGGATTTAATAATTAAATCACATAGATCAAGATAATACTTGAGCTTGTCAAAGGTGGGGTGGTTAATTTTATGGAGAATACCAAGCTATACATATTGCAAGATGATGAACATCCCATGCCAAATGAATTCCACCTAGAAAGAGTGTGGAACAAACTATAAAGTGAAAAGATAGGCATTCACAAGGTTGTAGTCAAATATGCTACTCAACAGACCCCATGAGTAGCGCAAAACCACTGGGAAGCAAAGGCTCATTGTGAATTGAATGAAAGTATATATATTACTTTTGGATTTTGAAATCTCATTCCACAATGACAAGTTACATGATAGTGTTATGCTCAAACGAAAGTTACTTATATAATGACAAATTAAGGGAGAATTGGGTAGTGGAAAGTCTAGAATAAGAATTGTGCTCCTTGACCAAACAATGGGGGCTGGTGATTATGGTTGTTATATGCATGATTTTGTTATTTTGATCAAAGGATAAGACAATGTTAATAGGGATGATTCCATATTAAAAGAAAACAAAGGCCATGTGAAGGAGTCTTCTAGAAATGTAAGACATTTTTAATAGGGATAATTCCATTTTAAAAACAAATAAAGGCCACATGAAGGATTCTTCTACAAATGCATTGGTTGAAATTGTCATTCCAAAGAAACTTTAAGGTGTCTTCATTGAATTCAATGTATGAAAACTTGCTTGGTCACTTCACATGGGATAAATTGTTTTTTAATGGTCATAGGGATCATAGTAAAGTTATTAAAAAGTATGGTCACATGGGTCAAAATGTGTCAATGGTTGTAAATTGGTCTTACCTCATCGAAATAGGGTGCATGATTGGTGTTACTTGACACCCTAAGTTTAAATTCATGGTCAAATCATTGCATGCGAGTATTTCTAAGCCAAATTTGGGTCAATGTTTGAGTTGTGTCATATAGTGACATTGGTGCCTCAATTGAGCTTGCCAATCTAGTGTCATAGGTGTCTTGTTGGATGGAGACATCACTCCAACAAGAAACATTTTCATGTAGGTATTTTTATGGAAGAGCTAGATGAAGAATTATGCAAGACAAAAGAAGATAGTAGAAGAGCAAAAGGAGAATATGGACTACTAAGCATGAACACGAGAAGAAAGAGGTAGAATTTGACAAGATAAAAGAATAAGAACGTGAGATAAAAAGTGAAAGAGGATGATAGAAGACACAAGACGACAATGAAAGAAAGCAAAAGAAGAAAAAAGAATGGACACATAAATTTGGGCATGAACGAAAGATGCAATAAAAGTGGCAATCCAAGAAACATGAAGCAACCAAAAAAGAAAAAGAAGAATGAAGAAAAAAAATAAGTAGTAAAAATAATATCATTTGTCAATAAGTAAGATTCAAAAGTAAGTGAAGTGAATCGATAGAAAATGAAATCCCTAGAAATATTGATGATCCTCCTTGATAGAGTTTTAATGATGGGACCATGATAGTGTTTTCAATGATAGCCTTGATGTATGTACCTAAGTCAATGATGATGTATTGGTTGTAAGCCTTCATAAAGCAAGTATATCCCCATAGTTTCATTATTGAATAGTTCACGGTAAGTTGAAACCGCTTGAGAATTGTAATGGTTAAGGGTAAACCAATGTAAAACCTAGAGGATGTAATGGTTGAGGGTAACCCACAAACTATAAGTTTTAAACCTTTTACAATAATGAAATGCATACATAGAATCTTAACAAACAAAAAAAAAAAATTTGAAATCACACATATACACAAAGCTTTACCTTGGAAACCTAACTGTGAAAATAAACAACTTGTTTTAGAGCCGCAACTCTAATTTTATTCATCATAAAACTTCATTGTTTACAATACAATATATAGGATCCCACAACATTGAAAAAACCCCTAATCCATTGACCCGAATCAGATTACAACCTTAATTTATTAACTGGAGTTAGAAAACCATGGGCTGAAATACCATGCACCACTAAACTGCCAAAGGAGAAAAACCGCCCCCGCTAAAGGCGAAAAACCACCCCCACCAAAGGCGAAAGACTGCCCAAAAATTTGGCAAATAAACCTCGGGGACCCACAATCATGCAAAGAATATAAAACATACCCAAAATTCTCCCACTTGTTGTTTTCTTTGCATACAAGGGTCACATGCTTTCATGATAAATAATCCATGGAAGAAATGCTCATTGATTCTCTACACCAAGAGAACTTCTTAGTGCTCACAAACTTTGTTAATGAATCTGTAACATTCTCTAAAGTGTCCACCTTCACCAGCAACACCTTCTTCTCTTCAACCATGTCTCTAACAAAATGATACTAAACATTGATATTTTTTTGTCTTATAATGAAAAGTTGGGTTCCTCGCCAAGAATATTGCACTCTGACTCTCACAGTCTATCCTTCCGGCTTGTTGTATCAACCCAATACCTGAACACAATCTTTGTAACCATACTACTTGCTTGCTTGCATGAGTGGCTTCCATGTATTTATGTTTTGTAGTTGAGAGTGCCACTACAAATTGTCTTTTTCTCATCCAACTAATTGCTCCTCCAAATAGGTTAAACACATACCCACTTGTATATATTCTGCGATCCAAATATCCAGCTTAGTCTAGATCAACAAAGCCATGTATGTCTTGTTATAATTTTAGAAGTTACAATTATCTTCTTTAACATTCATTAACAATTGCATGTAATAGGATCACTGAAAGATAAAAAATCACATAACACAAGATATATCCTGGGAAGCCCTTGTGGGGGAGAAAACCCAAAAACCAATTCTTCAGTATATATTCCTTCAACCAGTACAATGTCACATTATAGCTCTCCACAAACAGACCAAGACCAAGATACCAAAGACCAAGAAACCAAGACCTCATGTGTTAGACCTCCTTTGCTATGATCCAAATACACAAGAGAAGGTGAGTTGTGTGTATATACAAATGAGAGGAACTCAACCTCTATATATACACATAACTTGACTCCCAAAAAGACGCAACCCTAAGAGGGGTCGTTTTGACTTTTACAATAAGGATAACAATATAATAATAATTTCTTTTGATTCGATTCATACAATAAGATTACAATAACCTTCTCGAGGTTCTACCAATACAAATACAAAAGAATATCTTTCATGGTTACATCAAAATATCAACACTCCCTCTTAACTAGGAAGGTATTCTTTGTTGCCACACGAGATCATGACCATTCAATGTTGAACATATGAATCTATACATCATCGAATATCCATAGTACAACATGACTTCACAACCAATGCATCTGAGGCATGTGGGTAGCTCTCAAATAGCTTCAACATGTCACCATGACATCCACTACCCCGCAATGCATATGTACCTCATCATGTGCACCCCTGTGACTTCCAATCTAATGCATTCAAGGCCTGTGGGTAGCTCTCAAATAGCTACAACATGTCCCTGGGACATTCACTACCCTGTAATGACTTTGTACCACACCAAGCTTGTCCCTGAAGTGATCGAACTTCATCCTTGACAGTGGCTTGGTCAACACATCTGCAATCTGCTCCTCAGTAGTCACGTATTGGAGCCGCACTATCCCCCTCTGCGCCATATTCCTGATATAGTGATATTTGATCTCGATATGCTTCAACCTGTCATGGAACACCGGATTCTCTGACAACTTCATGCAAATTTGGTTGTCACACCAAATGCAAGTCGCCTCCATTTTGAGACAAATAACCCAGACAACAACTTCCAAAGCCACACTACTTCTCTACTTGCTACACATGCTGCCACATATTCAACCTCAATCGTATTGAGTGCTACACATGACTGCTTTTTATTGCTCCACAAAACCATACTGGAGCCTAGAATGAAGCAATATTTCGAAGTAATCTTCTGATCAGGAATATTGTCGGCCCAATCTGAATCTGAATATCCATATAACCCGACCTCATGGTACGTCACATACTTGAGACCATAATCTAATGTACCCTTAAAGTACCTTATCACATGTTTTGCTACGACCAAATGAACATGTCTAGGCTGCTCCATTTACCGACTCAGGGTGTTCACGGAAAAACATATATCTAGTCTCGTGTTCGTTGAGTACATCAACGAACCCACCATATTCCTGTATAAAGTAACATCCATGGTCTCTGAAGTAGCATCCTGCAACAACTTCAGATTTGATACCATAGGTGTATCCATTGCCTTGCAATCCAACATCCCGAACCTCATCAGGATTTCCACTGCATACTTCCCTTGATTCAGAAAGATCTCATCCTCTCTCTACCATACCTCGAGACCTAAAAAGTAATGAATCATCCCGAGATATTTCATCTCAAACTCAACCGCCAGTTTTTTCTTACACTATGAGATGAGATTTTCCACACATGTTAGAAACATGTCATCCACATACAACAATAGTATTACTGAACCATCATCCAAAACCTTAAAGTAAAGGTTAGGATCTGCACTAATCTTTGTAAATCCTAAGCTCGTCAGAAAATTGTCGATCTTTCCATACCATGCTCTAGGCGCCTGCTTTAATCCATATAAATCCTTCTTCAATCTGCACACATGCATATCCCTGTCATGTACCTCGAACCATCGTGGTTGCTCCACATATACTTAATGTTTTATTTCACCATTCAAGAATGTTGTCTTCACATCTATCTGATGCACCTTCCATTTCATTACTACGTCCAACAAAAGTATAGTTCTGGTCGAGGTATATCTCACCATGAGAGAAAATGTCTCATCATAGTCAATGCCCTCCTTCTAAGAGAATCCTTGAGCCACAAATCTAGCCTTATACTTTTCAATACTACCATCAACTACATGTTTCGTTTTGTGGATCCATTTTGAACTTACTACTGATTTCTCCTTCGTTCTGGGGACCACATCCCAAACATCATTCTTTACTATGCACCGATATTCCTCCCCCATGGCATCCTTCCATACCCTCTTTTTTGCAGCATGTTCATAACTGGATGGTTATGCATCCCTGATATCACACAAGCATGCCACATACCTGGAATACAGTTTCAACTTCTTACTTTCCCTGAGATCCTATGCCCAAGCCGGTCCTCTCTTGCGAGAAGGCATCTCTATTGGCCTCTGAGGTTTTGTCGTGTCATTTTCCTCATGAATGTATTCCTCTGGTTCAACTGCTTCTGCCTCTCGAACTCTAGTAAATTCATTCTCCTCCTCATGAACCTCTTTTGCACAGTCATGTTTTGATTTGCTAAAAGTTGCACTCTCATCGAAGGTGACATCTCGACTAATCTCAACTTTCTGATGACCGAGAATATATATATTGTATGCCTTTGATGTGTCATTGTAACCAACAAATATGTCATTCTTTCCGTATGGATCCAATTTTTTCCTCTTTTCCTTGGGGACATGTACAAATACGGGGCAAATGACTATCCTTAGATGGTTGACTTCTCGCTTCTCTTCTGAAAACATTTCCTCTGGTGTCTTGTTTTCAAGTGCTTTATGGGGAATTTTGTTCTACACGTACATTGTAGTCTTTGTTGCTTCTTCTCACATATACATAGGTAGATCTCGATCATGGATCATAGCCTTCATTGCTTCCAAGATCGTCTGATTCTTCCTTTCTGCTACTCCATTCTGCTAAGGATTGTAGGGAGTAGAAATCTCCCTCTTAATCCCAGCTTCCTTCCAATATTCTTTGAATTCCTTTGAAGTGAATTCTCCTCCATTATATGATTGTAAGGTATTTATCTTCCTCTTTGTCATGCTTTCTACCGGCGACTTAAATTCTTTGAATTTTCCAAACACTTCATTCCTTGCCTTCAACAAATAGATCCAAGTTTTACATGAGTAGTCATCAATAAAAGACACATCATATACATACCTACTTAGTGAAGTTGTTGACATCAGTCCATAGGCAACCAAGTGCACGATGTCCAATACTCTTTTGGCTTTGTTGTCGCTACTTGGAAAGGAGTGCTTCACGTTATTGTCTTGTACACAACCTTTGCACGCGTCATTTGGTTTTGCTTGTATCTTTGGTAGCCCCGTAACCATATTGCTTACACTCGGTAGGTCCTTGTAATGTAGGTGAGAAAATATCCTATGACATAATTTACTAGGATTCACAGTGTCGTGAATTAATGATGAATGTGATCACCCTTTCAATTTGTAGAGTCCTCCCTCTTAAACTCCAATCACCACAACATCATCAAAATTCTTCTCGCTAGGCCACATAAGAACTTGTCCATCAACAAATGCAACTCTTTAAACCTTCTCATCCAATGTTGAAATCGAGAGAAGGTTCTTCTTCAATCCAGGAACATAGAGATCTCCCTTCATCTTCATTGTCTTTCCCGAGTCTAACTTGTTGGAGTATTCTCCTACTTCTTTGATCGGAATTGATAGTCATCTCCCAATTTCACCTTCTACGGTGAATCCTTATGAGTAAGGTTAGACAGGGAGTCTTTATAACCTATCATGTTCTTGGAAGCACCATTGTCCACCGGCCAAATGTCACTTCCATGAGTGATAGTTCCTATAAGGGATGAGATAAGAACATACTCTTCTTCACTTGATTCATCTTCCTTTGCAACCTTCTTGGGTGGCTCATCATCTTCAATTGTATGAACATGATTCCTTTTTCCTCCTTTATTTTCCCTTGGTCTTTGAATGAGGGAACAATTCCTAGCAATGTGTCCCATTTTCTAACAACATAAACATCTGATATTTGGGTTATTTCTTCGGCCCTTTTGAACTTCTTGGGTGAGGAGGGTTCTTTCTTACTCTTTCCTTTCCTAGTGTGGGCGGCTAGGGCTTGATCATCATCTTTCATCTTATATTATCTTGCTTTCTTCCTTGATTCTTCTTGGTTTCAATATTCCCATATCCTAGTAAACTAGGGTAGCTTCCTTCTTGAGCATATCCCTTGAATAAATGCATCCCATGACCTTGGGAGGTCATTCAAGGTGCTCATCACCATTTCTTCTCCATTCACTATATCACCAATGGATTCTATCTACTCCTTGATTTGGTTCAATCTTGAGAAGTAAGAGTGGATGGTTTATGAATTTTGCATCCTCGCATTCTTTAACTGAGTTCTCAAGGTCAATCTTTGATTAATGTTGTTGCCTTCAAACAGTCAGGTTAAGGCATCCATCATTTCTTTTGGAGTGGATAATGAAGATATGTGATGAATAAGATGGTCCTTAATGGAGTCTTCAATAATTCTCTTTGCTTTGACCATATCCTTCGTGTGCTTTGCTTTAGCCTCATCATCCTCTGGTTCTAAAACCTCTTCTTTAGTGAACTTCTCTAGATCATTTTCTTCTAGGAGGAGGGATAATCTATACCTCTAAGCTCTGAAGTTGTCATCTCCCTCCAACTTCTCATCACTCTTGTTTTTGGTAGTCATCCTGCCCCTAAATCACAAGTTTTGGATTTTGAAGATTTGATTGAGAGAAAATATGCGCTCCACTAGGGCACACTTGCTGGTGGTATTTTCTTGTCCAAAAACCACTCCTATCAAGAAAAACGACTCCTTTTGTCTTCTAGATTTGTGAATTGTCTTCTATTCAAGCATGCTCTAATACCATGTTGTAATTTTAGAAGTTACAGTTATCTTCTTTAACATTCATTAACAGTTGCAAGTAATAGATCATTGAAGGATAAACAATCACATAAGATACACAAGATATATCTTGGGAAACCCTCGTGGGGGAGAAAACCCAACAACCAATTCTTCAGTATAGATTCCTTCAACCAGTACAATGTCACGTTATAGCTCTCCACAAATAGACCAATACCAAGATACCAAAGACCAAGAAACCAAGGCCTCCTATGCTAGACCTATTTTGCTATGTTCCAAATACACAGGATAAGGCGAGTTGTGTGTATATACAAATGAGAGGAAATCAGCCTCTATTTATACACATAACTTGACTCCAGAAAAGACATAACCCTAAGAAGGGTCATTTTGACTTTTACAATAAGGATAACAATAAAATTATAATTTCTTTTGAGTCGATTTATACAATAAGATTACAATAACCTTCTCGAGGTTTGACCAATACAAATACAAAAGAATGTATTCTGTAGTTACATCAAAATATCAACATGTACAACACTCTATCCAATCTTGGTCTTTTTTGGTAACATAATCCATAAGTAGTAGTGCTACGCAAATACCTGAAAACCCTCTTTACTGTTGCCCAATGCTCCTTCCTTGGTTTTGACATATACCTGCTCAAAACTCCCACTGCATGTGCAATGTTTGGTCTAGTACAAACCATTGTGTACAACAAACTACCAATGACACTAGCATACAAAACATAGGAAATGTCTTATTCCTCTTCTTGTGTCTCCAGACACTGATTTGAGGATAACTTTACACCCATAGGAATAGGGATCTTTATAGGTTTACATTCATGCGTATTAAGCCTCTGCAATATTGACTCGACATAGTTTCTTTGGTTCAAGTAGAGTTTCTTGTTTGCCCGATTTATTTTAATTTCCATGCCCAAAATAAAATTTGTAGTGCCAAGATATTTCATATCAAATTTAGAGGACAACTAATTTTTCACATCCTGTATAATTTCCTTGTTGTTTCCTATCAACAACATACCATCCACATACAAGACCAAATAAATAAGACGATCACCTAGTAATTTGAAGTACACACAATGGTCAACTTTGCTTCTTGTGAAGCCAAGTCCCAATATATAAGTATCAATTTTTTTATACCACATCCTTGGTGATTTCTTTAAACCATACATGGACTTTTTCATCCTACATACCCTCCCTTTCTTTCCCTTCACTACAAAACCTTAAGATTGCTTCATGTAGATTTCTTCTTCCATATCCCCTTGTAGGAATGTTGTCTTCACATCCATATATTCTACTTCAAAATCAAAAGCAAAAATAACATATAAAAGAAATCTAATAGAAGTTAACTTGACAACATGAGAAACAAATTCACCAAAGTCAATTCCCTCTACCCAGGAATAACCTTTTTCTACTAACTGAGCTTTGTATTTCTCCACTTTGTCTTTTGCATTCAACTTCTTCTTAAACACCCATTTGCTAACAATGAGATTTCTTTGAGTCCAAAACTCCACTAGATCCCAAGCCTCATTCTTTCCCAAGGCTGCCATTTCTTCAACCATGGCATTTTTCTAGAGTTGCCCATTCTTTGAATCTACTACCCCCCTAACAGTTATGGGATCATCATCAATAATAACCAAAGGAAAATTTGAACATAAATTAGGTGGAGTATACCTTTCCAGTTGCCTTCTTTCTCGAATTGATCTCCTCAATATTGGAGTATGAGAATATTCTTCCTCTGATTCATGTTCTTATGTAGAGTTTGATTCATTATCCTTCAATTCAAACTCTATTTTCTCTGGTTCTTCCTCCCTTGGTAGGACTTCCTGTTTGACAACATCTTTGATTTCTCTAAATACCACATCTTGTCTATGCACTACCTTCATATTTTCTGGGTTCCAAATCTTATAACCTTTCAGACCATCTTTATAGCCAATAAATATACACTTTTCAACCCTTTTATCTAGCTTACTCCTATTTCCCTATGGAATGTGTACATAAGCATCAAATTCAAAAACCCCGAGATGTGTAAGATATGGTTCCTTTCCAGTCCATGCCTCGTGTGAAGTCATGCCATCCAATGTTTATGAGGGTGATCGATTTACCAGGTAACATGCAATGTCTACTTCGTTTGCCCAAAATTCCTCTCCCAACCTTGCACCACTAAGCATGTTCCTTGCTCTTTCCATCAACATCATGTTCATCCTTTCTCCTGAGGTGTGTATGGAGTAGTCTTCTACCTTTTTATACCACATTTCTTACAGAATTCCTCAAATTCATTCCTACATAATTCTCTACGATTATTCGTCCTTAACACCTTAATTTCTTCTTTGTCTAGTTTTCCACAAGACCCTTAAATGCTTTAAATTTGCCAAAGACTTTAGATTTCTTCCCGGGGATATAAATATTTGTATTCCTTGAAAAGTCATCTTTAAATGAGACATAGTACATAGATTTACCTAGTGATGGAATCGTCATAGGTCCAAACATATCATTGTGCACCAACTGTAAAATCCCCCCTGCCCTTGTACCACCGGAGGAGAACCTTACCCGATTCAACTTCCCATACAGGCAATGTTCATATAAATCAAGATACATAGAGAATTTTTACATACCTTCAACCATACCTTTACTATGTAGTACTCAAATCCCCTTCTCTTCGGTATACCCCGGTCTTTTATGCCATGACATAATTTTTCTCCAGAAACTACATGAGGTTTTCCTTCTTTAGCTCCAATCTCATGAACAATGGAAATGTTGCAACTATCACTAATAGTACTTTCAAGTAGTTTATACATAGTTCCATTCTGAACTCCCCTTATCAACACCATTGTTCCTCGAACCATCATGCAGGTTTCCTTTTCAAACACTATTTTTATACCTGCATCATCCATCTTGCTTACATAAATCAAATTCCTAACCAATCTTAGGATGTGCAAAACACCGTGGAGTGTTCTAATCCTACCATCCATGAGCTTCAACTTGGATTTTCGTCATCCTACTATTTTGGTTTTGGATTCATCTCTTAGAAAAACATCACCCCCATCATACCTTTCATACTTGTAAAACCACTCCTTGTGAGGAGTCATATGAAAGGATGCACATGAGTCTACCAACAATGCCTCATGATCTGCATGTGTACTTGAAGAATCCAAGTATACATCCCATCCTTCATCTATGAAGGTTTTTTATTTTGTAGAAGGGGCATCATCATATCCCTTCCCTCTCTCAACACTTTTGGATCTACATTGTTTCTTGCAATGCCATTCTTTTCCACATCTCCATCATACCTTTATGAATTTTCCTAGAGATTTAGATCTCCCTCTTGAGGAATTATTTGTATTTCTTTCTTAGGAGAATCCTCTTACAAATAAGGCATATTTGTTATGACTTTCCATGGTTTTACTACTCATCTTCTCCAACAAGGATTAAACCACATCATCGAAACTTAAAGTAATTGCATTATTGCCTATGGCCACAACCAAACTAACCCATGAATCTGGTAAAGAGCACAATAAATCGATACACTTATCTTCATCAAAAATATTAATATCAATAGACAATAATTGAATTACAATAGTATTGAAGGCATTCAAATGCTTTGTTATTGAGTCTCTATCTTTCATCCTTAGGTTGTACAACTTCTTTCATAGGAAACGTTTATTTACAGGGGATTTAGACCGATACAAAGCCCCTAACTTATTCCATATTGCCTTGGTTGTAGCTTCCCTTGACACATTCAATAATACTGAATTCGAGAAACACAAACGGATTGTGCTATTTTCCTTCCAATCCAACTTTGTCTAGTCTTCTGTTAACATTCTCGTAGGTGCAATACTTGGATCTACAATGACCAATTGATCTTTGTCTACCGAAAGGTATTCCATCTTGAGCTTCCACAACTCAAAACTTTTCCCATCAAATTTTTCGATCTCTATTTTTTAAATGCTCGCCATTTATTTTCACCATAATAATCGATACCACAAAGCTCCCACTATAACAAGGATTATCGTAGAGTTGAGACAAACCCTAAGCTGCAAAGGTTTCCTCCTAAAGACAATAATTGCTCTGATACCAAATGTAAGTTTTAAACCTTTTACAATTGTTAGATTTTCATAAAATTTTGTTAGCATTAGATTTACCATAGCATTTTGATCTTATTTTTGTTAAAATATTCTATGTGCTCGTTTTACCATAGAAAATGTCACTATTGTCACCCAACCATAGGCACGCAACCACCCTCTAGCACCATAACCTTTGCTAGATAGAATGATTATGGAAGTAGTAATAGAACCAACAGATAACCAAGAGAGCACATCTTTCTCCAAAGATAGCTCACCAAACAAAAAATCACAAAGCCACAGAACAAAAACAATACTCAGCTGCAGCAGTTGCAGTTGCAGTTACTAAGAATGCCACAAAGAATATCATAATACCACCAAGAATTTCACCAAGAATACCACCAAGAGATACTAGAAGGTAGGGCACATATCTTAGGCTAGATAGCGCTAGAGACAGAGACCAAGAACCACCTGAGAAGATCCACCTTCCTATCTTGCAGTTGCAGCTCCAAACTTGCGTTATCCTTGACTAGGAGAGTGACTGAAGTGACTGTGTATGAATGAGCTATATCATCTCTTATTTATAGTGGTTCTTGTCACTTGTTTGGGCTGACTTGTCCTTTTAGAGGCTAATACTTTAATATTAATTCTTTTAATGAGTCGACTTGTCTTCTAGGGTTTTTACACATCTGTTTAGGGTTTCTCTTGCTTCCAAAATATTCTATTCTAGCCAAAGGTTACACATGGAGGTTAATACCTCCCGCAACTACCATAATATCAACACTCCCTCCTAGCTAGGGAGGTGTTATCTGTAATGGTATCAAACACGTCCATCCATTTCACATGGTATGGGAAAAGCTCACACAGTCTTGAATACCATTCTCCAAGTAGCATCATCGTAGCCACACGGGCTATCTCATGATCACGCAAATCAAGTCACAAACATCATCATCACTATCCATCTACCTGGAAATCACCTCCAACACTATTGGTTAGCACACTAGCCTAGGAAACACCTTCAACACTACTAGTAATCTCCATGGAAATCCACACTAGCCTAGGAAACACCTTCAACACTACTAGTAATCTCCATGGAAATCCAATAGTAGTACATAGTTACTACAAATGCCATCCAATATATCACAACAATGTCGATTCATAGTAGTACACAACTACTATCCAATAGTACACAACCACTCATAGTAGTGCACAACTACTAACTAGTGACATACAGTCACTACCAGTGGAACACATCCACCACAGTAGTACATAGCTACTATCTAGAGATACACAGTCTCCACTGCAATCAACTAATAGCTACACAATATATCACCATGCAATACAACAGTCTCCTGACATCAAATCACATCATCGTCTGCATCATTTCTCGAGGCCATACTCCATCTAAGTAATCAACCATGATGTTGAATAAGTAATGTGCTAGACTTAGTGCACTCAACAAAGTGTCTCACATAAGTCACTCACTCAACAGAGTGATACAAGGACCATTCTTCTAATCCGGACATACGTCCTAGAAGAATAATTGTTCCAATAGATGTTGAATCTCTCCACTGTATCATCTCTAAGTCATACTAGCATGATGTGAATTCATCATAAACAAGTTGTACTAGCATGATGTGGAGTACCATCTACATCATCTCTAAGTCATACTAGCATGATGTGAATGAATCATATCTAAGTTGTATTGCCATGATGTAGATCAATGCCTCTACATCATCTCTAAGTTGTACTAGCATGTTGCTCTGCATCGTATCTAAGTTATACTAGCATGATCATATCTAGCATGATGCGAGTCATTTGCATCATCTCTAATTTGTATGATCATATCTAACTTGTACTAGCATGATGCTCTCCATCATATCTAAGTTGTACTAGCATGATGCTCTCCATCATATCTAAGTTGTACTAGCATGATCATATCTAGCATGATGCGACTCAGGCATAAGCATCGTCTCTAAGTTGTACTAGCATGATGTCAATGCATCATATCTAATATGTACTAGCATGATGCATCTCAAGACATTTGTATCATATCTAATATGTATTAGCATGATGTTGAAGTGTCATATCTAAGTTGTACTAGCATGATACAGACCAACAATCTGTCAACATGGACCATTCTCCACAGGGAGAAATCTTGTCCACCAACACACTGACTATCCATGATACCAGGTATCAACACTCTCTCCCAACTAAGGAAGTCATCTCCTCCCTTTCAACCAAGGGATCAATCTCCACGAGTCCCAACTTTTCCTCAAGTATGCAAACTATATCTTGGACAGAGGCTTCATCAAAATATCATTTGTCTGCTCATCGGTGGAGATGTATTGAATAATCATTTCTCCCTTCTGAACTTTATCACGAAGAAAATAGCACTTGATCTCAATGTGCTTCGAACTTTCATGGAACACGGGGTTATTTGAAATATTCACACAACTCTGATTTATCACAATGTATCATAGTCAAATCCAACACCTAATCAAATAATCCAGAAACCAACTTACAAAGCCATATTTCTTTCGTACAAGCATCACAAGTTGCAATATACTCTGCTTTTGTAGTGTTGAGTGCAATAGACTTTTGTTTCCTACTAGCCCATGATATTATAGCAGAGAAGAAACTGAAACATACAACAGAAGTACTATTTTTGTCAATTGCACTCCCTACCTAATCTGAATCAGTAAATCCATGCAGTTGTACATCACTGTCTGAGGCATATATCAAACCATAGTTTAGCGTCCCATAGAGATATCTCAAAATATGCTTTGCAGCTATCCAATGCTCATGTCTAGTTTCCACCTGGAACTGGCTCAACGTGTTCACAACAAAGCAAATGTCCAATCAGGTATTCACCAAATACATCAATGAGCCAATCAATTGTCGGTACAGGGACGAGTCTACTGGATTAGAATAAGATTATCTCAACTTCCTCATATATGTCATCATGGGAGTTGCCATGGATTTGCAATCCATCATCCCAAACTTCCGAAGGATATTTACAAGATACTTCCCTTGCCCTAGGAAGATTTCACCATGCCTATTACATACTTCTAGTCCCAAGTAATAATGCATCAGATGAATATCCTTCATATCAAATTCAAAGGCTAGCTCCTTTCTACACTGAATAATGAGAGGCTCTGCACCTGTCAAGAACAAATCATCAACATATATTAACAGGATAACAGGTGCATCATTCACAACCTTGTAATAAAGGTTTGGATCGGCATAACTCTTGGAAAATTCAAGCCTCGTCAAGTAACTGTCAATTCGTGCATACCAAGCTCTTGGATCTTGCTTTAGTCCATACAAGTCCTTCTTTAATATGCATACATGGGTTTCTCTCGGGTGTACCTCAAAACCTTGAGGTTTCTCCATGTATACTTCTTCCTCAATTACTCCATTGAGCAAAGCAGTCTTTGCATCCATCTCATGTAAACTCCAACCCATGGATGTTTTAAGAGATATAATGGCTCTAATAAAGGTGTATCTGGCAACTGGAGCAGACGTCTCATCATAGTATTCTCCCTCATGTTGGGAGAACCCTTTAGCCATGAATCTTGCTTTGTATTTATCGATACTTCTATCCACTGCATGCTTTATCTTGTAAACCCATTTTGAAGTGACTACAGACTTTCCTTCAAGTCTAAGCACAATAATTTTTCATGATATTCTTCCATCATAGCTTCCTTCCATTCTTTCTTCTTGACTGATAGCCAAAGATCCTCAAGTGTTCAACAGTTGGCTTCTTTCCGTAGAAATCTTCTTCTGAAGTCATGTTCTTCAATATATGATGAGGACTTCTATTCTGAACATATACAAATGTCATGGTTGTTTCTCCCCATAGAAACATGGATAGATTTTGGTCATTCATCATTGCCTTGATAGATTCTTCAATGGATCGGTTCTTTCTTTATGCTACACCATTGTATTGAGGATTATATGGGACAATTAGCTCCCTCCTAATCCTGACTGCTTTACAAAAGGAAACGAGCTTCTTGGAGGTGTATTCTCCTCCATTATTGAACCTCGAGATATTTATCTTCCACTTAGACATTGGTCCTATTATCGCACAATATGTACTTTCCCAAAGCCCAAGGCATGTGGATGCAAGATTGGCGTAATAGGGGGTGGCCTATCACTGTCACCTTAATAGGAAACCCCTTTTTGTTTAGGATTATATCAAAGTTACTCCAGCGGAGAAGTCCCTGATGACCTAAAGGGATGATAACTAAGGCAAGAATGCAAGAAATCCCCCCTCCCACTGGTCACTCAGTTCAAAAGGTTCTTATGGCCCTTAAGGGATGAAGCAAATGATAAAATGAAGTGTACCTACCCAGAACAAGACAACAAGAAAATATAGCAGCTTGCAAGTAAAAAAATATGATGTTAGTGCTTCTTAAGACCATGAACCTTCAAAAAATGGGCTATCTGATATAAAGTTGCAGCAATGTAACATTTTATAATAACAATGAGTATTGTGTAACAGCCATAAGAATTATGCCTTGAAATTGCTTGAAAAAAACAAGAAAAAGTAACTTTGACTAGGCAAATTGATAATAAATTTTCACAAGCAAATTTGGCAATGTTTAGCTAGCATTTAATATCACTTTTGTAGAGAATTTTCTGCAGTTAGATGGTTGTAGCAATCTTTTGAAACAAAAACAAATTCTAGTGCTCAAAATTGCAAGAAAACACCATGCAAAATCAACATTTATCTAGTAGATTGATTGGCAATTGTCACAAGTGATTTTCGGATGAACTAAGTATGAGTTATGTAGGTGAATGTGACAATTTAGCATGAATTAGTATGGTTGTAGCAATGATTTTCAACAACAAGTTAGCTAAGGAGTTAGTCTAGTTTAGGGTTAGCAAAATCTTCAAGAAGAAAGGTTTGAATGTTTCTTTGATCAATCATTCGCTATAGTGAGTAGACTAGTGCCTTTTAGGGTTTATGGAGTCAACAATAGCAGCGGAAAAACTTGGAGAAAAGTAGCAATGATAGTACTTTATCAAAGGATAAGGGATAGATGGAAGAGGTGTTGGCAACCCAAGGCCTCAAGCATCCAAACCCTAGAAAGAAATTTGCTAGAGTATGGGATCTTAGGCCCTAGCGAATCTTCCTTCCTTAGACAATTAAGATAATGTATTTATAGCAACAATGACTAGATAATTGTTTCTAAAGTGCTAGTATTTAGGGTTGTAGAAGTTTATCTAGGTCAAAATCACCTTAGTGAAAGTCTAGCAAATGAAGAGCAAAGAAGTAGCAATTTAAGTTCTTCACTCTTAGGTTTTGTCAAGAAAGCAATTTCATGATCTTTAACATGGATAAGAAAATATACCATAACCATTCAAATGAAATGAAGAATTGCAAATTTACTTACTTCACCAAGAATAATCAAGCAATAAAACCCTAGGTTGCCAAGTAACTTCACCAAAAAATGATCCAAGTTGCAAATTTTAGCCTCCAAGACAAGTGCACCTCCTTATTTCAACCAATAACTCCCAAAAAGGGTGCACATTTCAGACCACACTTAGTGTGTGATGTGTGACCATGAAAAATGAGAGTATTTTCTCTCTATTTATACAATATCAATGACCTTTAATTAATTTTAGGTCATAAAAAGGTCGACCTGGCCAAATTACATTAAAAATCCAATTTTTACATAAATGAAAGTAATTAACCCTTGAAATCATCTCCAAGGGTGACATCATGCCCTTCTAGGGTGACATTGAGCTCCTAGGGTGGAACATTGGGCCCCATATGAAGAACGTTTGGCCTCCAAAGGCCCTGCATGATGCCACACATGCCAACCAACACACAATTGCCCTCATAAATCCAAACCCTAGCTTTGGATGATGTCCAAGGTCATAATGATGACATCATGGGCTCTCAAGGGTCAACATCCAGGTGGAAGAGCAATATCCCCTTGGGTCTAGGTCTTCCAGAGTGTCTCTGGTGCAACATCCTTCTTTCTTCTTGGTGCAAGTCTCTGATGTCTCCCTGCCCCTGGCTGGGGTCACAACATCCATATGTGGGATTTTAGCCCCATGAACATCCGAGCTAATCATTTCCTCATGTGTACTTGTCCATTGAGCAAGGTCCACCGGGTAAGGTCTTCTAGCAACAACAAGCACTCCCTCCAGGGGTTCATAAGGCACAGGGATCATAACATGCAAATCACATATAATAATCAAATTACTCAAACATGTGCATCAAACCTCCCTTTGTCCATTAAAATGCTCAAAGACGTTATGTAGTTTAACAATTTAGGTTTGGAGAAGGTCTCGGGGTGTCCTATTGGGATAATCCTCCTTGAGTTTGTGGTGTTTCCCAGGTGACAACCAATCTAGGTCATGTAAGTATGTGTGAGGTGGTGTGGGGTAAGTGTTTAGGCCTGGGGTGCAGTGATAACAAGAAAATGTAGATCTTACATGTGGGTGTCTTTGTAGAGGGCAAGTTGCACCTTGTCATAGATGTCATTCTTTCCTAGCCCATTCAATGCCTTTTATTCTTAGTTTTATTTATTTTTATCTTTTTCCTTTATGCTTCAAGGGAAGAGTCGAGGGACATTGTCCTGGCTTGGTGACCAAAGGTGATAGTGTTACCCACAAGCATTTCATAGAGATGAGAAGGTTGGTTCGTGATGAGACCCTCTTTCTCTTGGCTATGCCACCAAGAGCCACTACCCTGGTATGATGACCAGATAGATAGTAGTATCATACCACTACATGCCCGTGGTCATAATAGGTCGGCTCATGATGAGACCTTCCATCCACCAACTAATACCTTGAGTGTTTATTTATGTTATGGGTTCCCTTTTATTATTGATATGCCTTTTACTGCTTTCTCAGGAATCCCTAGGCGAAGCATCTCAAAGGTTTCATTTTTTATTTTAACTCTTTTCGGCTACTTTTACCCTATGGGTCTTTAGCCCCTTCTTCCCACAAGGCAAGGTACAACCCTTCCTAGTGTGGCAAATCCCAATGCCTGAAAAAAGGTAAGGGAAAATGAGAGGAATAAAGATGGAAAGTGGTAAGTATGGAGGCAATGGATGATTACCTTTCATAGACCCACCCAGTGGCAACCCATCCTAAAGGGAGACTAACTTGCTAGGGCATAATGTCACCCTCCCAGGTATGAACAAGTTAAAGAGAATAATTTCCAAGAAAAAATTATGAACTGAAGGAGAATTCAGTGCAACATATTCAAGTGCTTCAATAATCATAGTGACACATACCATGATACCCAGACTCATTACCTCATGGAGCAAGGCTTACTTCTACTTCAAGACCAGGCTGGTGGGATGGATATTGTTGTTGCTGATAGATGGGTTGCACTGAAGAAAAGAGGGGCCCTCTAGATCCATGCTCAAGTCATCTAGATCTCGACACTCCAGGACTAGGACCTATGGGCCTCAAGACATGATCTCCTTAGTTATCCCTAGGATAGGGGATAACAGGTACAAACACATCTGAGTGAACGATGTCCAAAACTCATTTTTCTTTCCATGCTTCCATTAGAATTGGTACTTGGTGAGATCACATGCTTTACCACTTGATGGAGTCATATGATCCATGTTTTCATTGTCACTATAGCTCCTTCTCCGAGCTATCGCCTGTGACCTTCCCAGAACAAGAACAACAAGAGAAAAAGTATTTCCAATAACATTTTCATAAGATCATAACAAGGATGGTAATCATCATAGAATTACCAAGGTGACCTGCCCGGGAACAAGAAATGTCTCCTAGAGGAGATGTTAGTTCATCAAATAAGTGTAATAAGCATCTATATCAATAGTACTTACATGAAACCAAGTACACTTAATAGTAATAGAACTTTTCAAAGATTGTTGTCACAACTACATTGTTTACTTGTACTATAGCAACTATCAACCTTGATATCTGCAAATTGAAACTTAACAATTTGATCAAACCTGGAACCTGGAGCCTCAACTGCTTGTTCCTCTGAATGTAATGAATCCAAGATCAATGCTTGGCCAAGGTCTCTTGTACATTCCCTACAAAACATACTCATGCTTTGTTGGATGTTATAACATGAAAAGCATATACAAGTGCATACCTTTGAAATTTTCAACAATGTTCATCTTGTCTTCTAATCTGAAACTAAGCACCATCTTGACAAGAAGAGGTTAGAAACTTAATCAAGAAGGTTCAATGATTAGAATAGGCTAGAAACCCTGAAATTTTACCTTTGATCACACAATCAATTTTTACCAAAAGTCAACCTTTGACTTTGACCCAAAAACTCAAACTTGAAATTTTTGTTATCTGAGGACACCAGAGGGTGCGTTAGGCTAGGGCGCACTAGAATTTCTAGATATTAGGTCCAACAATTCACTTAAGGTGTTCAAAGAGTTGGATTGGGTTTTGTTGTAGCTGCAAAATCAAAAACCCTAGTTGCAACTACAACTGGTGCTATAATGAGCTTGAAAAAGAACTCTCACTCTACCTTCCAATGGTTAGACAATTATGACGATATTGTGGGCCCATAACCTGTTAAAATATTCAACATGCTCATTTTACCATAGACAATATCACTATTTTCACTCAACCATAAGCACAAAACCACCCATGAACACCATAACATTTGCTAGATAGAATGATTCTGGAAGCAGCACTAGAACCAACAGATAACCAAGAGAGCACATCTTTCTCCAAAGTGTTGTGGGTGGGAAATCCCTCCTACGGACTAGCACCAAGGGTTTTATCATGCATGTAGAAATGACCTAAAGCTTCCTACTTTCTACCATCATCCCATGCCTAAACCCCATTATTCATATGCAAATACAAGGTTAAAAAGATCAAGTTAACATACCTTATTTTCATGTTTGATGTCGATCCTTTTTCATGCTTCGTCGCTCCTCGACTGCAACTCTCCTCCCAATGCTGACCTACATTCACAAAAGACAAACGAAGAACTCCACATGCATTTGATCTATGAACTAATGGGTTAGAGATTTAATCAACATATAATCAATATTCAAACAATAGAAACCTCATATGGCGGGACGAGAGAAGTACTTCTTTTATTAATCTCACAAGAATACCTTACAATAGTGATATTGGCCACTGCTCCTCAAATCTAGTCCTGGGCTCCTCTCCAACTGTGCTCCAACTGCTTATGTATATGCTTCTCTTCACAGAATAGTTGTAAAAGGTTGAGGCAAGGGGAATGTTAATTCGGGTAGAGTTTCTTTACTATGATTTTCCTCCTCTCAAATGGGACCCCTATCGCTTCTTTTATAGGCTAGAAGGAGCTAGGTATTTAGTTGAGTGACTGGCCATGAATGGTCGAAAGTTTAGTTAACTTACCCAAAACTGTGTGTTCCATCAACAACTTTCCATTTTTTGTGCTTTTGTAGGTACACACGGGCTGTAGTGGGTCAGCTAGAGTGTACACGCTGGCTGTAGTGGAGCAAGGTGTGTGGGCCTTTAAAAAGGGTGTTTCTAAGAAGAGTTGTTTAGTACTAGCTTGGAAAAGAAGGAATATGAGATGGTCTGATGCCAGGTAAGCATGTCTGGTGCAAATTAGGGTTATAACAGATGCCCCCTAATGTGTGAGGGCAGAAGAGCATCTGATGGCTGAAATACATTATCAATCTGTATCAACGTAGCAAACCAGTGAGCCCAGGGACCAGAATTCGGGAGGTGCCATCTGCAAAATAACAATTGTCTCATCGAGGTGGGCATACCCATGCTCGGGATGAAATAAAATCATGGTTGCCAATCAAATACATTGCAGAGCCATGTCATATAACTATATAAAGTGTGGCCACGAGCAATACACAGTGGATCTACATCTCAAAATCAAAAAGATATACATGTATAGTATCCATATTCTAGAAGCTAATAAGGCATGATGGTTGGAGATGAGGTATTCAAAGCTTGAGCAACAACTTCAAAATCTTCAAAACTCAGATAGGAGTGTAATATGAGTGTACGAATTCACTACCCAGACGTCTTCGACGGCTCGTTGGGCATGGACTAGAGGATATTGATGATCAGACTGAAGGCTTCATTGATTTCGAACAAAGACTTGATTGGACTTTTGGGATGGTCAGGCATGAGGGCAAGAGACAAACTGCAGAGGGGTTGACTCAGACTTATTAAAAACTTCCCTTGGACAATAGCACGACAAATGATGAGACTCAGGTACGAATTCACTACCCAGACGTCTTCGACGGCTCGTTGGGCATGGACTAGAGGATATTGATGATCAGACTGAAGGCTTCATTGATTTCAAACAAAGACTTGATTGGACTTTTGGGATGGTCAGGCATGAGGGCAAGAGACAAACTGCAGAGGGGTTGACTCAGGCTTATTAAAAACTTCCCTTGGACAATAGCACGACAAATGATGAGACTCAGGTAGCATGGTATTGACATAAGTTCACGATGCAGGAGGCACCGTGAACTATCCATATGTTTGGAAGAATAACCAAACGGAGGAGGACACAACTCTATGTAGCGAGAACAACTTCCTAAGGTCATATGAAATCCTAGAGCTTGACGAACGAATGAAAGGATGTGCTTTGTCCAAGGGCGACTCATTGTGTTGCCAATAAAAATAAAATACTTTTCCCTTCCTCTTTTTGGGGTATATTTGAATTTTTTTTGTCTTTTTCAATAATTTTGGAAAAAGAATTAAAGAATGCTACATTACAAAGGAGGAATGAGTGTCGCAAACATACTAGTTCTAGGCGTAAGGACAAGACTGATGTTCAGAGAAAGGACACTCAGAAAAATCCCTTCCGGGGCCAAAGGTGTCAAGACGCAAAGACAAAGTGCTACAGGGATTTCATATAAGGCATGCTTTGGATGGTTCAGTTGAGAGCAACATGGAGTTGGCATTACGCCAAAGATGCAGGTATGCAAACACGATTAATAAGACACACAATGGTAACGTCCTTCGATGTAATTTTAATGAGCCCAGAGAAGGTAAGCTTGGCGTTTTTTCATATTTAGAGAGACTGAAAAAACGTAAAAGGGAACTCCATTGGGGCACCTTTTTCGAAGATAGTCTAGTCGGTTCGAAAAAGGGGTAAACTAGCACCGACCATACGCCTATTCAAAACCATTTTAATGAGTGTGATAAAGACAAGATCACTCGACAATTTTTTCATTTTTAAGGAGTCTGAAAAAAGCTTAACTATGGACTCTGTTGGGAATGTTCTTATGGACCATTTTAATGAGTGTGAAAGAATAAGGTCACTCGGTGATATTTTCAATTTTAGGGAGTCTGAAAAGAGCTTAACTATGGACTCCGTGGGGGTTCCTTTTTCGTAAATTTAGTCCCTCGGGCCCGAAAAAGGGTTAAAATTATACCTGAGAATACTCTTCTAGAGAACCGAGGTTCCTAGAGTATACCTTTGTTTGTACAGTTGACCATCTGGACCAAAAAAGGGGTAAACTACCGCCGGACAGACGTGACTTCAAATTTCAGTTTAGCGAGCGTGAAGGTCAACAAGATCGCTCGACAATATTTTCACGTTTAGAGGGTCTGAAAAGAGCTTAAAAGAAGACCCGTTAAGTTTTGGGAGTCCCAGGGGTGAGGTCAACATGGATAAGGAATCATGCAAATGAGGCTCAAACTCGTAATCAGGAAAAACTAGTAAGGACTCCCGGGCCTATAGTCGTTAGTGACAGCATGGACACCAAATTACAACCAGTATCTACCTAGGGCATCCATGTTAAGGTAGGCTCTACCACTAAATTACGACACTCCTAAAGCAGCAATGATGGTTCTATGTCGCAACTCGGTGGGATCGATCCTATGCCAGAGAAAAAAAGACTAACAAGATGCAAAAAGTGAAGGTGGAATCCTATCTTTAAATGCAACGAGTTGGAAAAAATGGTTGTTTACCAAAGGACCTTCAAAATGACCCAAAACTCCAAAAATTTTCCCAATACCCAAAGAACACTTCTCGTGACAATCCAAATAAAACTCCCGAACCATACTAAATGATTTTTAGTTTAGAAAAAATGACAAAAAGGTCCAAAAATTGACAAAAAGAGGCCAAAAAGTCTATAAATAGAAGCTGGCAGCTCATTATCACCATTGCTAATTGAGAAATTGACTAAAAGCCAAAACTACCCCTATGTGAAAAGAGTTGATTCTGGGAGCTTCAGTTGACGAAACAACCATCCGCTTGGACGAAGTAACTACTCACTACCCTCTCTTGCAATTTAATTCTTTCTTGATGCATTTAAGTTCATTTTTGGGGGGGGCATCGACCTTTAAAAGGTTGGCCCTACGTCCACGCGGGTTGTCTTATGACAGCCCGAGTGTACACATGGGCTGTCTTATGACAGCCCGAGTGTACACGCTACTGTGAGCACTACAACCCGCGTGGACCTTCCATTTAGTGTAAAAAATAAAAATAAAACAATAGTTAACCCTCCTGAAGTTTGTCTATTTGTAGGATGTATGTTCACTAGAGGGAAAGAGAGCATGAGGATATTGATGTGTTGGTCAATGAGGACCCTGATGCTCTTGTTGCATTGTTTCAGTGTGGTTTGTTAAAGTATTTCCATTGTCCTTTCATGTGAGCACAACCTAGGCTACTGAACACCTTGGTGAATTATTGACATCCTGACGCAAAGGCCTTTATGCTAGAGGGGTAGTCGTTGGCTCCAACGACAAAGGATATATACTTTATGACTGGCCTCTTGAGGAGAGGGGAACTGATCAAATTTCGTACCTTTCCCTCTGGGCCTCACAACATATCAGAGTTGATTGGATTCCATTATGAAACCGATACTGACAGAACGAGCTCGCAAGTGCCGATAAGCAAGATCTCAAACTTATCAGTAAAAGTGATAATGTTGCTCATTGGGCGGATTACTGGGTCTGCATCTTTGCATCAGGCTTCCCGTGCGCACATGAATTGTGCAGTTCAATGCTTAAATGGTCAAATATTTGACTGGAGCACCACCTTACTGGATTGTATGAAGAGGCAATTAACAAAGTGTTGAATGCGGAATCGGAGGAACTTTGGGTTTGGGACGATTCTTTGTGCTTTCTTCTTTGAGAGAGTGCCCAGTTTCAGTCCTAGAGAGACTATACGATGGCACGAGGCCTCTCACCCCACACTATGCAGATGGGCAGCGTTGTTGCCGCGACAGGGGGGAGGGAGGACCATTGAGGCCTTTGATGACAAGTTCTTTGCTTGGTGGGTGCGACAGATTCCAGTCATAGAGGACTACCCCTATGTCGGGATTGACTTCTCTAGAGATCCTGAGATACCGGTACCTCCCGCAGAGAAGCGAGGAGAGATGGGTAAGTTTGCTTCATTTTTTCTGTTAAATATATGTAATTTTTATGTTGTTTTTTATATATATCATTTTTTTTTATATACACCAGAGTATCTGACAGATCTGTGTCTGTTATGTGTAGATGTGGGGCCAGTGCGACCAGTGGACTATGCAAGGAACATGCGACGTCCTTGACCAAAGGCCGCCCTAGCCACAATCGACGGACCAACAGCAGCAGGAGGACCTCCAGCCGGTGAGGCTGAGAGAGTTTTTAGATGAGTAGAGCAAAACTTTACCTCACTCACTCGCACAGTCCCCATGGCATAGATCGAGGATCTGTCATCGTTTATGCAGCCTCATGTAGTGGGGACACCACGAACATGGGTTCGACTTTTTCGACGTTTGGAAAATTTCGTTGACCATTACAACAGGGCCAACAGGCCCCGTCCTTAGTTAGGCTGGACTTTTCATGTGCTGAGGCCATTATTTGTATATTTTTTAGGGCATAAGCCCCGTGAATCGTTACTGGACGTATTTTTGAGGCGCTTGTGCCCACACTTGTACTCTGATATTTTTGATATTATATATGGATTTTTGTGTCTTTTTTATGTCTTATGGATTACATTTTCTTCTTTTTTTTTTAAATGCATTTACATGTGCATGTGTTTGTCTTTCTTATATGTGTGCGAGATGCCAATATAAAATTTGATTAGCTAGAGTATCTATGACTTGATTTAATCTCCTATGAACACGAAAATATGTAATATAATCAAAGCTTCGTTCTAAGAGACGTACCCTAAGGAACCGTCACTGTAAAGTAGGATCATGAACATGATAGACTCTATTTAACCGAGACACAACCAGTTGAGCGTCTAAATAGACTTGGAGGTGAGAGATACCAAGTGACAAAGGGTCACGAAGCAACTCAATAACTGTGTTGTATTCGACGACATTGTTTGTGGTGTCGCCTAAACATATACCTCCTGAAGATAGTAACTAGCCCTGAGGTGTAAAAATTACCCAAGCTGTGAAGTCAAGCCTCTGAGTGTGTCGGCTAGCACCGTCTGCGAATCCAACGAACACCTATGATTCACTTGACATCTGCCACAGTGACAAAAGATAACATAAAAAATGACACATTCATAAAACCAAAAGAAACCAAAAAGTAATAGTACAAAGACTATACATATGTTACAAAAAGTTACCCAAGGTGACCTACCTATGAGTAATACTTCTTGAGGTAGAGGGCATTTCTAGGTTCTAAACAAGCATTTCCCTCAAAGTCTACTGGACGATAAGCGCCCTTTTTTAGAACCTCTTTTATGATGAAAGTTCCAAACCACATGGGTTTGAACTTCCATGCCCCTAGGGGGTCCTTATCTTGGTCATAGACCAGGACAAGGTCGCCTTCCGAGAAAATCCAAGGACGAACGGACCGATCATACTGACACTTGACTTTTTGTTTGTGAGCTTCGTTAGATAAGGTCGCATCGCGACACTACTCATTGAGTTGCTTGAGATATAATAAACACTCTTCAAGCGATGAAGTGTCTGGCAATAACTGTACTAACAACTTTAAAGATGGGATCTGGCATTTTATGGGCAAGACTACTTCCAGCCCGTAAACGATTTGAAAAGGTGAGAAACCGGTTGCAGTCTTAACAGACGTTCGGTAGGCCCATAATGTCGAGTATAACATCAAATGTCAATTTGACTTGGTCGAATTGATCGTTCGTTGTAGGATGGTCTTAAGAGATTTATTGACAGCTTCCACCTGACCATTCGCTTGAGGGTAGTAGGGTGACGAATGTTCTTTCCTCAACCCAAGATTTGGTGTTAACTCAGTCATCATTGTGTTCTGAAAGTGACTGCCATGGTCAGTGAAAATCTCTCTCGGGATGTCGAACTGTGCTATAATCTAGTTAAACAGAAAGAGGGTGGAAGTCTCTCCATCATCTTTGAACGTTGGCATAGCTTCAACCCACTTGGTGAATTAGTCTACTACTACGATGATATAACAGTGCCCCCTTGTTGAAGGAGGGTTGCAGGTAGTGTAATCAACCCCCCACTTGGTGAAGGGGATAATGGTGATGACGGGAAACATGGGAGCGGGATGTGCCCTCATCTTCCGTGAGAAGATTTGATACAGGTGGCACTTCTTGACTGATGCAATACAATCTTTGATTAGTGTCAGCTAGAAGTAACCGGCTCGTAAAATATTTTGGGTTGTTGCCAACCCATACAAATGACCGCCACATGCTCTAGTATGGCAATCATTAAGCACAATTTCCGCTTCTTCATGAGTGAGGCACCGACGAAGGATGCAATCTACACCTCGACGATACAAAGTATCTTCGAGTATGAGATAGTTCTTGGCCTGATGGCATATACGGCAACGCTCATCACGAGAAGCAGAGGCAGGGCACTTCAAAGTCTAGATATAGACAAGTATATCTCCATACCAGGGGTCCGAAGATGCTATCAAAAACATGTCTCCTTGAATAGGCGACTCTTCGGGCATAACATCACTTGACTTGACCGAAAGTTTCGATATAAGTTCCGCAAAGACCAATGACTTTTTGGATTTCGCCGAAAGGAAATCTAATCAAATTCCTAAAGGACAACTATCCATCTACCTATCTTTCCGTCGATTACCCGTCGTGTCAACACATATTGAAACGGATTCACAACGGTAATGACGGTGGTCTTGTGAAACAAAATATAATGACGGAACCTTTGGACAGCATGTGTTATCACTCCAAGAAACTCTTTGGGGTTGTAGGCCAAAGATGCTTGGTAACTCAAGAATATGGTAAATTTGGTATGCTTGGATCAATGGGATAACTCAATGGCTAATGAGAAGAACAACTTATCATGCATTCGAATAAGACAATGCTTTTAGAAAACAATAATCAGACAACAAATTTGAGCAGGGGATGAAGAATACTAGTCTAGATAACCGAATAAAACAATGTGTAGGGTCATACAGGACATCAAGAAGTCTTTAATTCAAGTTCATGAGCTTAATAAGAAGATGACAGTTCTTAGAAGTTGAGCTAAACTAAAATAAAGTGCAAAATAATGAAATATATGAAAGAATCTGACATTGAAAACAAAAGAGGATTGTGATTCTATTATCAATATAAGAAGGCTAGTGCAATAGAAAAAAGTATCTAGGATTGAACCCTTGAGTTCCTCATATGTCTTGAGCTTTATAGCTCTACAATACAATTTTCAGATCCTAAAAGAATGGATCAGATATGATAAAGATAGAAAGTCAAAACTAATTTACAAAAGATAAGGAATGATCCTCAAAATGAGGTCAATTTTACATTTCATGGTCTTCAGATG
>ML785976.1:533186-545957 GCA_009831015.1 Picea engelmannii
TGCTTTTATCTATTCGAAATTGACCAGCAATTATGTGTCGGCGTCGTATCTCACAGGTAATTGGAAATGGTTTAGGAAATCCATTGCCAATTTGTCGAAGGAAGAGTATCTTGAGCGGTCAAGCTCAATGTACCATTTCGCAGCACTCCCAATGAGAGTACGTTGAAACAATCGCAATTGTACGGAGTCGTCTTTCAACAAATTAGATGAGCACCAAAGATGAAAAGTAGTCACATGATCCCTTGGATCTTCATTAGGTTTGGCTTCAAACTTTGGTATGTCTGAAGGCAAATTCGTCGGTATAGGAGGCCAACGTGGATCGTGACAGATAGGTTCGTTCAACAACCTTGTTAAGTCTGGCAAATGCAAGGTTGTCAGGAAAGGTAGTTTGGGTTGTTGGTGATAACCATGGAAAAAGGGACCTGGAGTTTGACTGGCACCAAGTTGCCAAAAAAATTTGGGTTGTTGGCCCGGGTTCTGGTAAAAACCATGGCCATGACCAGCATACGAATTCTGCGTTTGAGGAGACATCGTCGACTGATTCCCGAAATAGGACGTAGATGGTTGGGTGTGCATTACATTCGGAGGACTTTGGGAAGGGTTTCCCCATGTCGATCCCATGGGAATAGGTACTGCACCTTTCCCAGGGTTCCATTGGTTGTGAAAAGAGTTGCCCCCGATTGACATTCCTGACGAGGGAACTGATCCCTGCCAAGAATTGCAAGGTCTCGATGCGGAAGAAGTTCCTGGGTTTGCCCCCTGTGCAAAAATAGTAACCTGCATAGGATTAGGTAGTCTGTAACCGGGGTTTCCCCCAGTCGGGAAAGCAGCTGACGAGAAAGTGTTGTTACCAAACGCACCAAACAAAGAAAACGGTGTCGAACCTGCCGGCATATTATGAGAAGGTGGTCCTTGACTCCTTGCTCCAAATGAACTATGGTGTGCGTTCGGCCCGACGGAATGCAGGTGGGCACCACCGAGCGAAGGGGACGAAGGAGATATATGACCTCCTCCGTAAGGGAAAGCGTTAAAGGGAGTTGAAGTGCCCCCCATGGGTCCTTGCAGAGGAGATTTAGAGCTCCCTGCCCCCATACCTAAAGTCTGTAAAGTGGAGAAGGAAAGTACAGGACTTGTACATGAGCTAGGCATCTCGTAAGAGAACGGAGGACCTATCGCACTCTGTGTGAAAGGAGCAGTGGTCGTCGCCAAAGACGAGATAGGACCACTGCTCGAGGTAGAGGCAGTCGAGACCATGGTGACTCGGACTGGTGACGGTGGGTTAGGAGGTGGAACACCCCCTATGGTGACATCCGTAGTGGGAATAAGATAATTCCTGGAAGAAGTGGCGACGTTTGTTTCCATTGCTGCGTGTGACACTGTCTAGTGCTCGTAAGGATAAATCTGTATGATGATGGGTGTCGAAATATCAGTGGTTGGAGTTTCGGATGGACCAAGAGCTTTTGCTCCAAGGTCTAAAATGGTTGGTTCCTCCAGATGTTGGTCGGGCACCATTTCTTGTGACCTGGTCGCTTTAAAAGACCCTTGTTGGTCTAGCTTTCGCCTTTGCGGTGGTGGGGGTGGCTCCAGTGTAACCGGTGGTAGGCCAAGAAGCCTTCATGACCAGCGGAGCTCGTGATCCTCCATTGTGTAAGAAGATCAAAGACACACTAGGGCTTTCTATTCGTTCAAAAACAACACACACTAGAAAAAGTCCCTACGAGATAAAACAAGAACTTACTGAACTAGTTGGAAGAACAGTTACAACAACCAACACTAGAGAAACTTACCGGTGCAAGTGCAACCCGAATATGGAAGCACCCTCTAGGTATACTCTGCAAAGTGTGGCTCGATGTCTGTCCTAGGTACCGCAGTCTACCCCCACAGTCACATGTGTAAGTCCCTAAAATAATGGAAACTAGGTTGCCAGCGTGTGAACAGTCACCAGGTGGGTACAGTTGAAAGTTGGATGGACCACAATGAGCAGGGTATCAAGCCTAAAACCTGTCAAGGGTATCAAAATCAAGTGGTTCAGAAGACAACTAAGGACCTCGAACGGATTTGAGACCCACGAAGCTTCGTGGCAAATGCAATCGACGGAATCCCAAAACAAGCCCTCTATATGCGTTCCCCCCTACGCTTGGTCCGACTTTGGAGGGGTTATCTCTGCTACCTTTCCGCAAGCAACCTCGTGTTTAGCCCCTGTGTTAGAGGGGGGTCCCGGATAACTTTCACGATACTGGACTTTTAACACTCCCTAGCACAGACTCTTATGTATGTTTTGCAGCCTTAAAGAGTTTCCTCTCCAACCTAAATCAAGGCTCTAGCCTAGACTAGTTGATGGACCCTACAAACATAAAGTCTAGTTGATTTTAATTAATCATTTATTTTTATGGCTTGTCTTAAGTCAAAGGTTATGAAAGTGAAACTAGTGATGTTTTTAAAAGACGAAAGAAAAGATACACAGAAAGTTGGAAACAAAATAACTTCTTCTTGACAAAAATTTTAATCAACTTTTCAAACTAAATTTTTTTCTAAGATCTTTGAGCAGCAAACTCGAAACAAGATTTCGCTCGACTACGAGCTACTTATTTTCCTAAGTAAACAACCAAGAACTTATGAAATCAAAACGTTTCCTGGTTATTAATGCTAACCAACAACTACTTAACCAAACCAAGAAATATAAGATTTTTTTATTTATTTAATGCTCGCAAAGCAAAAAGGAAAAATCACGACAAGTAAAGACCAAGAAAACTTTTGGCCTAAGCACAGATCACAAAGAGTTACCGAAAATAACACACAAATTGATTAAATCAGACTCTCACACTTGTCTAAAAACCCTATGAAAGAAAAAAAATTGAGGAAAACTTTTTAATGAAAAATAAAGCTATTGTTGTAATCAAACCTAAGTTTTCAACTGCTGTGACAAAGACCAATATTAAATCAAGGCAATCCCTGAGAGGTATAACTCTTGATAAGGAAGAGGATGATTGCCTCCCCTTAAACAAAAATTTTCTCAACAGGCACGATGTTGACAATTCAATATCCAGCATGTGCACGTGAGCTGTGTAAGGTCAAAGTGTGTGTACACGCATGCAAGCCTTATACAGGTCGTGTGTACCTCTACAATTCTTCCAAAATGAAAAAAAAAATCAATCAAACACTGGCAGAGACTACAGGTATTGAGAACCAGAGTCCCTTGAAGACTCAAAAACTTACTTTGACAGAAAAGAAAAACAATTCAAGGAAAATTTCATAGAACAAGACCAATCTGAGGTGGTACCTAAGCTACAAACTTCAAAAACAGAGACATGAATGAGATCCAGAAAACCCCTGAGAAGGATCACTTCTGACAGGGGAGAGGATGGTTGGCTCTCTAAAAAAATTAAATCGGAATTCAGACACGCGACTGACACTTCATCAGCTAGTGTGTGCACGCGGGCTGTGTGAAGGTAGGGCGCGGGTACACGCATGCATGCCTTATACAGGCCACATGTACCTCTGTGAATTCCAAAAAATAAAAAGCAGCCAAGCAAATAAAGCAGAGAATACTGGTATGAAGGACCAGAATCCCTACTAGCTCAGACTCTTGCAGAAACGCAGAAAAAAGGTGGTGAAACCAATTTAAAACTACCAAAAACGTATCCCCGGAAAACCCGAGAGATCCCCAGTATGGTCGCCAATTCTGTTGTGGGTGGGAAATCCCTCCTATGAACTAGCACTAAGGGTTTTATCATGCATGCGGAAATGACCTAAAGCTTCCTACGTTCTACCATCATCCCATGCCTAAACCCCATTATTCATATGCAAATACAAGGTTAAAAAGATCAAGTTGGCGTACCTTATTTTTGTGTTTGATGTCGATCCTTCTTCATGCTTGGTCGCTCCTCGACTGCAACTCTCCTCCAAATGCTAACCCGCATTCACAAAAGACAAACGAATAACTCTACATGCATTTGATCTATGAACTAATGGGTTAGAGATTTAATCAACATATAATCAATATTCAAACAATAGAAACCTCATATGGCGGGACGGGAAAAGTACTTCTTTTATTAATCTCACAAGAATACCTTACAATAGTGAGATTGGCCACTGCTCCTCGAATTTGGTCCCGGGCTCCTCTTCAACTATGCTCCAACTTATTTTGTATATGCTTCTCTTCACACAATAGTTGCAAAAGGTTGAGGCAAGGGGAATGCTAATTCGGGTAGAGCTTCTTTACTATGATTTTCATCCTCTCAAATGGGACCCCTACCCCTTCTTTTATAGGCTATAAGGAGCTAGGTATTTAGTCGAGTGATTGGCCATGCATGGTCGAAAGGTTTAGTTAACTTACCCAAAACTGTGTGTTCTGTCAACAACTTTCCATTTTTCATGCTTTTGTAGGTACACGCAAGTTGTAGTGGGTCAGCTAGAGTGTACACGCTAGTTGTAGTGGAGCAGGGCATGTGGGCCTTTAAAAAGGGTGTTTCTAAGAAGAGTTGTTTAGTACTAGCTTGGAAAAGAAGGAATATGACATGGCTTGATGCCAGGTAAGCATGTCTGGTGCAAATTAGGGTTATAACACAAAGATAGCTCACCAAATTGAAATTCCCAAAGCCACAGAACAATAACAATACTCAGCTACAACAGTTGCAGTTACCAAGAATATCAAAATACCACCAAGAATACCACCAAGAGATACTAGAAGGTAGGGAACATATCTTAGGCTAGATAGTGCTAGAGAGAGAGACCAAGAACCACCCCAGAAGATCCACCTTCCTATCTTGCAACTACATCTTCAAACTTGTGTTATCCTTGAATGAGAGAGTGAGTGAAGTGAGTGTGTAGAAATGAGATAGATCATCTCTTATTTATAGTGGCTCTTGTCACTTGTTTGGGTCGACTTGTCCTTTTAGAGGCCAATACTTTAATATTAATTCTTTTAATGAGCCGACTTGTCTTCTAGGGTTTTTACACATCTGTTTAGGGTTTCTCTTGCTTCTGGAATATTCTATTCTAGCCAAAGGTTACACACGGAGGTTAATACCTCCCACAACTACCATAATATAAACACTTTTAACATTCAATAACCATATATTGAAATACATAAGCTGAAAATAAACAATCACAAGAAGACAAAAAGATTTGTCCTGGGAAAACCCCAAACTCGAGGAAAAACACAACCAACTTTTCTTAGAGAGAAACTTTCTAGTATCCCAATACAACCATGAACAGTCCTTATTCACAAGAGAAAACCTACAATGAAGAAACCTGATAACAAATACTTATCTCTTCTTTTTTTCAAACCCCAACGAGGGTAGACAACTGAGCAACACCACAAAACTTGCACAAGATAAGCACATCACTAGAGAAAGATAGTGCACCACAGAACTGGCACAATTGACAACTGCAACTACAACTGACAACTGGTAACTGCAACTGTAACTTACAACTAGCAATTGGTAACTGGAAACTGCAACTGCAACTGCAACTGACAATTGGCAACTACAACTGACAATTGGCAACTTGTAAATAGCAACTGAAACTGCAACTGACAACTGGATAGCACCATACAACCTTAGCGTAACTCGTCTATAGGTAGCGCATAAGAGAAATCACCAAGAACCACCAAGAATACCCTTCCCTAAGTAGGGCACATCCTCCAAGGGAACCAGAAAACTGGAAATAGCAAAACTGCCACAAGTGCAGCTTCCTAGTGTGCACTGCAGAAGGAATCTGACTGTACAAATGAAATGATCCAGTCTTGTATTTATATTAATCTGGACACCTGTCTAGGGCCAACTTCTTATTCTAGGTCTTCAAATTTACTTTATTATTTTTGTGGGCCAACTTCTCTTCCTGGAAATTATATTTCCAATTTATTATTTTCCTATGGGTTGACTTCTCTTCTAGGGTGTTCTTCAACTGTTCAATATTCTTCCTTTGACTTCTTGTAATCTTCTTCTCCAAGAAAAGTTTTTCGGGAGGGAATAACACTCGTTGCTACCAAAACATCAACACTCCCTCTTAGCTAGGGAGGTATTCTTCCATGATGTTCTCCTCTAGTAGTCCTAATCACACCCATTTGTTTCACATGGCATGGGTAAGACTAACACCATGGTCTTAAAACTATGCTTATGAGCATCTAGTAGTCCCAAGACTACCACCATAGTCTCACGACTACACTATGAGCATCTAGTAGTCCAAAACTACCAACATAGTCTCACGACTACGCTATGAGCATCCAATAGTGGCCATGAACTTGTAGTCCATCATCCTGAATCTCTGCAAGATCTCAATTGTATACTTTCCTCAACTAAGGAAGATCTCGTTTGGTCTCTTCCACACTTCTAATCCCATCAAATCCAGATCCTTCATTTCAAACTTTGAATTGAGTTACCTCTTGCACCCATATGTGAGCTTCTCATSCCCTGTAATAAATAGGTCATCCTCATATGGTACCAATATCAAGGGGTAACCATCTTCGACCTTGTAGTAAGGTTGGGATCTACATCACTCTTTGTAAACCCTAAGCTCATCAAATAATTGTATGGCATACCATGCCCTGGGTGCCTGCTTAATCTCGTACAAGGATTTCTTCAATTTGCAAACATGGGACTCCTTCCCATGGATCACAAAACCTTGTGGCTACTTTGTGTACACTTCTTCTTCAATTACACCACTCAAGAAGGYAGTCTTGACATCCATGTGGTGTAATTTCAATCCCACAACAGATGCAGTAGAAATAATAGTTCTAATGGAAGTGGACCTTGTTATTGGAGTAAACGTCTTGTCATAATATTATCCATATTTTGGGGAGAATCCTCTAACCATAAATCTAGCTTTGTACTTCTCTATGATTCCATCTGCATTATGCTTGATCTTGTAGATACACTTGGAAGTCACCACTGACTTCCCTTCTGGTCTCGGGACCACTTCCCACACATCATTATTCATGATGGATTGGTATTCTTCCATCATAGCATCCTTCCACACTTTTTTTTTTGTAGCTTCCTCGTAAGTGGAAAGTTCTGAATCGATGATCTTACTCATCAAGGACACATAGCTAGAAAACTTGTGTGATCTCTTGATTTCTCTGTGATTGAGACAAAATCCATATCTCAGTCTTCCTGAATGGTTGCCTCCTCTGTCACTGTAGAAAATTCTATTGAAACAAGGGAATCCTCCCAGGAGATCTCAGATATTCTATAAGCCTATGAAGCTTCGATATATCCTCCTTAACTCATGGCACGTGTCTGTCAATTCTGGAAGATGTCTCTCTCCCACTTGAATCTGAGGGGGAGCTCCCTCTGAATGATCGACTGTTCCTCTGATTTGACTGACTCTCTCTGAGATCATGCTCATTATGATTCTACATTCTCCCTCTGTAACATTACTCCCTCTTGAGTCTATACAATCTCAAAGCCATATGCTCCCTTTGTATCTACTAACCTCCTCTGAAGTTTGATCTCCTATGAATTGTATTGGGGAGGGTTGCTCCTCCCTACTGGATCCTGAGGGTTAACTCTCTCCGAATTCTGGCTCCTTCTGAGCTGGTACTTGGTGGGGCCACCTACCTCACCATCGGTGGAGATATATGTTCATTCTCATGATGTGGATCATCAATGCCATATAACTCAAGAATCTATTAGGTCATTTGTTCTCTCTGAAAGTTCCATGGGGATGTTTCATTTCATCTTGCCAAGTGTCACAAAGCCATGTTGACCTCCTCCTAGTCACTGCAACATCTCTAGGTAGATCCACTGGCGTTTCTGGCTCTACTGACTCTTCATGATGGTATGAAGAGTGATCATTTGAACTAGAGGGTTTTGTACGATCATCCTTCCAAGCCTTCTGCTCCTCACAATCAATCTCCATATGAGATACTTTGTATCCCGCAAAAGTATTGTTCTTGCCATAAGGTTCTAACTTCGTCTTGTTCTCCTTTAGTACATGGATGTATACGGTCATGTACACAACTCTATGTCTGGATAGTCTGCTCCATGTCTCAGCTAGAGACTATCTAATCTATTGACTCACGTAATCGTCGTTATAGCTCCTTCTCAAAGCTATCACTGGTGACCTGCTTGGAACAAGAACAAGAGTAAGAAAAACAACAACACTTCTGCAGTGTTGTTATCAATCATTCTTCCGCGGTGACCTACCCAGAACAAAACAAAGACATCTCCATGGTAACCTCTATGGAATTTAACAAGAAAACATGCCTAGGACAAGGTCAACAACCAAGAACATCTCCTAGAAGAGATCGATTTCAACTTGTAAATAAGTACATCATTAGTACTAAACAATGAGCATTTACATAATGATCATTGTACCAACAATATCCACGTGTTACTAAACATTTGATAGCAAAGGTACTCAACAATAATAGAACTCTAAAGACTGTTGTCCTAGTTATAACATTTACTTAAAATATCAAACCTGATATGCAAACCTGGAGTCTAGTTGTTGCTATCCCATTCGAGTTGTTCTATATTGTAGGAGACATCGTCACTGTTGCCTCCAACTCTTGGGCTTCCTCTGAGTGCACTAGATTTAATATCCCTTTGAATCTATTGCCACTACTTGGACAATTGTCTGTTTGCCAAGTGTACATCTCCTGCAAACACCCTCATGATATAACGTATATACAAGTGCATACCTTTGAAATTTGTAGCACCATCCAACTTGTCTTCTAATTTGAGGCATTACATCATCAACAAGAAAAATTTAGAAATCTGAATCATAGGGTTCAATGTCCAGAAAAAATGTCAACAAGCCCAAAACCCTAAAAATTTTACTTGGACGGAAAGTCAATCTAATAGATGCAACATGTACATTATGGCAAGGAGAACTAATCTATGCTAAAATTTGTCCTAATCGACTTTATAATAAGTGCTCAACAAGCTTAACAAAAGAAAACATTGTGTTGCGACAGATTGTAACAATGTGGCAAATCTCACAATCTTCTTTGCAGTAGTTAGACTGTTATGAAGGAAACTTGCTCTGATACCATGTTATATTTTCATAAAATTTTGTTAGCATTAGATTTACCATAGCATTTTGATCTTCTTTTAACATTCAATAACCATATACTGAAATACATAAGAAGGAGATAAACAAGCATAAGAAGACATAAATATTTATTCTAGGAAAACCCCAAACTCGGGGAAAAACCCAGCCAAATTTTCTTAGAGATAATCTTTATAGTATCCCAATACAACCATGAACAAGCTCTATTCACAAGAGCAAACCAACAATGAAGAAACCCTTATAACAAATACTCGTGTCTTATTTTTTTCAAACCCTAGTGAGGGTCGAAAACTAAGCAACACCACATAACTGGCAACAGATAGGCACATCACTAGAGCACGATATCGCACCACAAAACCGGCACAGCTAACAACTGGTAACAGGAAAATACAACTAAAAACTGACAACTGCTAATTGGCAACTGCAACTGACAACTGGTAACTGGAAATTGCAACTGCAACTGGCAATTTCAACTGACAACTGGCAACTACAACTGACAACTGGCAATTGGCAACTAGCAACTGCAATTGCAAATGACAACTGACAACTGCAACTAACAACTGACAACTGGTAACTAGTAACTGCAACTACAAATGACAACTGGGAAACACCACACAACCTTAACACAACTCTTCTAGAGGTAGCACACAAGAGAAATCACCAAGAACCACCAAAAATACCCTGCCCCAACTAGGGCGCACTCTCCAAGGGAACCATAAAACCATAAATAGCGAAACTGCCACAACTGCAGCTGCCAACTGCCTAGTGCACACTGCAAAAGGAGAATTGTCTGATTGTACAAATGAAATGATCATGTCCTGTATTTATATTAATATGGACTATTGTTTGGGGCTGACTTCTTATTATTTACTTTATTATTTTCCTGTGGGATGATTTCTCTTTCGAGGTGTTCTTCAACTATTCAATGGTCTTCCTTTGACTTCTTGGAATCTTCTTCTTTAAGAAAAGTTGTCCAGGAAGGAATACCTCCCACTGCTACGAAAACATCAACAACAATAATGCAAAGCACACATAGATTATTAACACATAAAATAAAACAATTGCAATCACACATATATACAAAGATTACATTGGAAACCCAATCAGGAATACCAACAACCTATTTTAGAGTCCCACATCTAATTATATTCATCATCAAACTTCATTCTTTAGAATACAATATATAAGATCCACCAACATCCAAAAAAACCCTAATCCATTGACCTGAATTAGACTACAACCTTAATTCCTTAACCAGAATTAGAATACCATGGGATGAAATATCATGCGCTACTAAACTACCAAAGGAAAAAAACCACCCTCGTCAAAGGAGAAAGACTGCACAAAATTTTTGCAAATAAAGCCCCCCCCAAAAAAAATCGGGGCTCCACCTTGGAAACCCCTAATAGGGGGACCCACAATCATGCAAATAATATAACACATACCCAACACAAACCCCCAAGATGTGGTTACAAGAAAGCCAAATAAAACTTAGAATGGTGATGATACAAGGGGTAAAAGGTACAATTACAAAGGTTTGTGATCCAAGATTTGTTCATGAACCATGTACAAGAAAAATATTCCTAAAGAATCGACGTATACAATGTTGGTGACACATGTATTCATGTGGATGGTGACTTTTTTATATGGACTTCAACAAATATAATATTTATATTTTACAGGTACAAGTTGAACAATAAAAAAATATTGAAGATGGAGAACTAAGCAGACCAACGATAAAGATTGCAAAAGACAAAAGACTAAAGAAGATTGAAGATGAAGACCATAGAAGATGAAGGTGAGGATTGGAATAGCTCAAAGGATCAATTGAAGAGATAGAGGATGGTGATCAAATATTTCACAGGTATTCATTAAGGGGAGTGTGAAGGAATAACTTATATTTGTGAATATAAATGTGGTTGCATAAATATAATGTAGTAGACCAAGATTAAATGTCTACGTACAAAATTATGAATAAAGACAGGGAGTGAAGTTAGGATGAGGATTTCATAGAATCAAGATGAGTGATTCACGAACATATTATTGGAGATGATTGAACTAAATATCTAAATATGATGGATTGTTATGGTCACCTATTGTTATATAAAGGGACTTCTTGTACAATAGAAAAACACATGAGAAATATTAATTGAATAGAATTTTCCCCTTGGGGGTTTCTTGAGTGTAAACTCTTGGTGTCACTTGCTTTATACTTCAAGGTTTTGATGTATAGGTCCTAAAGGCATAACTTTATTAACTATAAAATGGGATGTGATGAACATGTAATTGGAATATTCAAACTTAATTAAAGTTCTTATTATGATCCTTAACCCTTAAAATTGAATCACAAACAATATATTAAAAATGTTCACACTTTATTCAATATCAAAACCCTTGAGGTAGGACAACACCATGCAATGATTATTTTATGAAAAGATCCATTCTTTTTCACTTATCTCTTCGAGAGGGAAACCTCTCAGAGCTAAGCTTCAATAAAATATACTCCAAAACATGATCCATAAGGAGGATTTTGTAGATAGTAAGAAAACCCTAATCATAACCAAATATTAACTACCAAGTGGGCATTCTTTAATGAGGCCACATTACATCACATTTATTCAAGACTATCTCCCTGGTGGACCTTATTTAATAATAAAAAACATAGTGGACCTAGTATACCTTACATTAAATGGCCACCATACCTACACTATTATTAACTCAAGTGGGCCCTTGGACCCCCATTACACCCATAGGGAGGATTCCACCATTCCATCCCCCTTGAGAAGCATTGCCCTCAACATTTAAAATGATGATGTACACCCATCAACCAAGGTTTATAAAATTTTGTTCTTATTCATTCACTCTCTCTCATTGTCAAGACATGGAATTACTCATGATTTATATTTTTATGCTATCTAGGGTATTTGGTACATAACAATTGACTTCCCCAACATGTCGCCAAAAAAGACAATAAGGAGAAAGTTAAGTTCAAGAGGGATGGGTCTTAAAATTGGCCTTATTCTATGAAATGATTCACCCTGATATAATCTCTCTCTCTCTCTCATATTTTCAAGGTGTAGTTTTTCTTTGTTATTATGCACTATCTTTAATGGTTTCAACTAATGTTCCTTACACATGCAAAACTAGTTTCATGGAGAATTTCATGGTGGATCAGTTGGTTAATCTCCTTCTCTCTTCGACATTCAAGAATTCAATATCTCATCCCATGAGTGATCTGGACGGATTTCCACACATGGAAAGACTTTACTGTGTTCACCAAGTTGATTTGCAGAGTGCTCAAGATGGTGAACTTATATCTTTTGAGTTTTATTTTCTCATGCATTTTATTTATGCTTTGTGAGGAAAAAGGGTCTCATGCATTCTTATGATTTTATGAGATGCTCATGCATTTAATTATGCTTTATGATCTTTTGGAAAACTCATATATTATTCACTTTTGATGTAAAACGATTAATACTTGTGAGGGAAATTAGACTCACGTATTTAT
Organism: Picea engelmannii; assembly: GCA_009831015.1. NCBI lineage: Eukaryota > Viridiplantae > Streptophyta > Pinopsida > Pinales > Pinaceae > Picea > Picea engelmannii. Next base: position 545,710 of record ML785976.1, read on the forward strand.
CATTGAATTATAATTTGGAAATTGGTTTCTATGTGAGAAACCACCTCACACCAATTTGCCATTTTTCTCACTATTAGGTTGAGAGAATCAAGGACATGGATGAAGAGTCTTTAGGTGGTTTTGAGACTTTTTCCATTATGTGCTTGAAGACAGTTTGAGATCCTACATTCATGGATCTTGTTTTTCCTCTTTTGTAATTAGATCCTATTATTGTGGATCTAGGAATTAATGCTCTTTCTTAAGAGGGA
>ML785976.1:546601-573070 GCA_009831015.1 Picea engelmannii
GTATCTTGCACTTATTCATGTAAGGTATTGTCCTTCTTGATATATGGAAAGGTATGGGTGTGAGCAGTCTTCTTGAATCCTCATTAAAGGAGAAGGCATCTCTTATGTAATCCCTTATGAGAAGGTCCCAACATCTTTTGAAGAAGAAATGAAAGCGATCTGTATTCCAATTGAAGCGGGTCCGGAGACGTAGCCCGGGAGGGGTGAACTTCGTTACCAACATTGGTTGCCTCTCTCCCGTCTTTTCATGTGTTTTTTTCCATTTGAGTTCATGTATGTTATGTATTCTTGTTTAAAAGCATGGTTAATCATGGATTCATATGCATTTTAATCCTTATGCAAATACTTCATTAGAAAATGATTCTCAATTGAAGACTTGCATAGAGTAAAGTACTCACCCGTTTTCAGATCATGTGGTATCAAAGCTAGGCTGACTGCTTTACGGGATGGGTAAAGGAGAGAAGAAAGCAGAAATTCTTCAAGAATTAGAAGAGATAAATCACAACATTCAAGATGAAAACTCAGAGTTGAGGAGACTTTTGCAGGTTGCAGAAGAAGAAAAGCAAGAGCTTCAAGAGAGATCTCAGCTTCATGGAGAAGTCCTCAATAGAATTATTGAAGAATTGCAACTTGAATTGCAAACCAAGGATGATCTCTTGGCTAAGTTGCAACATGGTGAATGAATGGAAGACAAAGATCCTTCTACCATGGATGCACACACTCAAACCAAGGTATATGATGTTTCTTCATGTTCAATGTTTTTTCGGTATGAAACTAACGTGGGCATGAAGCTCCTTACGAAGATGGGATACAGAGGAGGTGGATGTGGCATTCATGGCCAAGGAATCACTCAACCATTAGAGGTGGTACAAATACCACGATTTGCAGGTTTGGGTTATGGCAAGGAAGAGAATGGAGAATGCTCAAAGGTTGTTGAAGCAAAAACCATCTCTTCACCATCAGATTCCAAGAAAGAAATCAAGCTAGCTTGTCCTCATCATAGCAAGAACCACTCAGGAAATTATAAAGGACATTTCAATTATTTTCTTACATATAAGAAAAATGATTATGATCATAGGTCTTCTAACCATGATGTAGCCAAGGATCACAAGAAGAAATTTTGGGTAGCGAAGACGAGCATGCCCACCGGAAGTGAGACAAGAAAGAAATAACCCCTTTCACGTCCTCGTGACAAGGATATTATGTTAAAGGAGAAGCAAAAGAACTATTTCACTCATTGCGAGATGAGTGGCCATTGAATTGGGAAATGCTGGAAAGTTCATCCTCAACTTCATCCAAAACATGACAAGAGAGTCATACCATCTCCTGCAAAGAAGGAGGAAGCAGATGAAGGAGTTAGTCCAACAACAATAATCCCATAAGTAGTTCTTCAAAAAGATCAACATTTGTTTGAATGGCTTAGTAAGAAATGGATAGCATATTTGAAAATTTTAGTGGGATTATCAAAGACCAGTCTCAACTCTAGCATGTTCATGTTCGGTGATCTTGCAAGCCATTGTTGTTTCTTGTCAAGTTTGGTTGTGGAAAAATAAGCATGAATTCCACTTGTCTGTCTTATGGATCTGTTTGCATCTTTTTGGTCATCGTTAGCTTCCATTTGATCGATGTCGACAGACTTCAATGTGAGGAATTATTGTTCCAACCTCTTTTCATCAACATGAAAGCGCCCAACATTCACGATACCTCTATCAACCCCGTCATGAGGTGTGATGTAAATATATGAAAATATTTGTATGGGATAAATTTGAAGATGAAGGTTTCTCTGTTATTCAGGATCTGATGAATGAAGGGGTTGCACCCAATCTCTCTGCAAACACTAGTTCATCTTTGGCATGGGATGATAGCAATCATCGTGAAGAAATAATTGATTGTGGAAAAATCATCACTCTTTTGTGGTGACTGGTGCAAAAATCTAGATCAAGTGAAAGGAATCATAATGGTGGTGTTGCTCAGGTTCTTTATCATACCATCCATGAATTTGATGATCTCAATGATCTAGTGCAATGATGTCACATGCACAACCTTTATTCCTCATGACATTTGGTTGGCGATTTTCATATGAGCACCTCGACAAATTACAAAATAACATTTGTGTTATTCAAAACCTACTATAGATCTGTTGTTGGTCCACCCATGTCAACTTACACAACCACAGTGATTTCTCCCAGAGAGGCGGAGGTGACATTGGATCCAAAAATCTTGAGTTTTACCAAACGGGCGAGAAGCTGAGCTTCATACTGAGCGTCAGTGCCAAGCCTATGAAACTTTACCTGGGAACCTCAGACACAACCTTGGATTCTTGTCTTGGAGCGATGGAAAACGCGTTGCTGGAGCCATCTCAGTTCACCTTCGAAGATGGGAATCGACATGTGCACAGACATGTAGAGATCAATAATCCTCAAAGGAAGACGCTTGTTGTGTGAAATATGTATGCAAGTTGACCGTGTGAAAAATCTGACTAGGCTGAAGATTTTGAATTGTGGTGCCAACTAGAAAATGTGGAGCTTGTATTGTGGTGCAACCAAATTGCGGAATGGTACAACCATATCGTTGTGAATAGTGTAATTAAATTACAGTGGTGTGCAACTAGCTTGTATTGTAGGATGTAACCAGTTTGCTTGGAGGGGGAAAACTTAACTATTACGTGTGCCATGAGATCACAGAATGGATTGGCATTCGACCAGATCATGGAGATCTCATTGGAGCTTTGGAGATGTATCCATAGTCCTTGATCCAGAAGATGCCACTGAGCTACACTCTTAACGATCTCAATCTTCTCAGAATGTGGATATCTCCACTAAGAAGGGTGTGATGAGGAAAAGAAGATCGACTTTCAGGATCACCAACTTCTCATCGAGAGATTGCTCAGAATCTCACCCAAAAGATAATGAGCGGTTTATGTTCAAACTCCACAACAATATCGAATACAAGTATTTGAACTTGGTTACAAGTGCTTATTGCACATCATCAAAGAAAACAAATATGTGTCTAAGCTATGTGGGTTGAATAATGAGGTAAAAATGGTCGTTGGTGATAATTGTGGCGAGGGTTCCAAGGACCCTTCCGTGAAGTTCGCTATTACCATTTAAATCATTGCACAAATTCCTATTCATGGGATTAGGATATTGTGGAGGATTTGGAGGGATTTCGACCCATATCTTCATAACAAACTTTGTTTCCCACCCATCTGTTGCCCGTCGATCTATTTCTAAAGCCTAACTGTGGCCCACCACATCTGTGGGTTATACTGACAGTGGTACGATATGTTGAAGATTTTCCTACCCAGAATATCGTGGAGAAGGAAACTAATGTGATCTCCCTCGGAATAATTCTGAAAAGAGGATATCCAAGACAACGAAGTGATAGCGTGTGGTTTGGTGGCGATATACTCAATGGAAGATCGACCATGGTGATAGGCCTAGATCTTCTTCCTCCAAAGGCTTGTATCGTGACAGTCAAAGAGAGACAATTTGAAATTTTGAGGTGCAGATTTCGAGGGTACATAAGTTGTAAAGAATCATTGCATCTGCACCTACTCCTGCTACATCGGAGATGTGAATCGATAGGACCACCCGACACCAGTATGAAGCAAAATTGGTTGCAAATGTTGTACCACCTCTTCCTGATGATGTACTGATAGATAAATACTTTATGTGTTGCACAACTTCGCTGGGATGGCTACCACCAAGCCAAGTTTGGAGGCCATCGATCTTAAAGTTCGTTTCTTGCATTGAGAAGCTTCTGACAAGTGTCGAGGCCATGGCCAATTTTCCCAACATACGTTCCTGAAGTTACTACCAAGTTTGTGGCCTGGTGTTGTGATGTTGGAATAAATCCAGTCAAGGATCTCCACATTCGTCAAAGGTTGAAGGTGTTCGCTTCTACCCAAACTATAAAGTCCATAAAGAACTTGAAAAAAGCTTTTTGTCGCAATTCAGACAAGGAAAACAAACGGTTTCTTCGTAGGCCTCCAAGTGGAACACCTTTATATATATCGAACCCTTGACCTGTGAACTTCTCTTGAGCATGGTAGCATTCTTCTGGTTGATGGTTAGGGCCTGAGCTCAATGGAAGTGGTATGAACTTGACAGAGAGGTATTGGGCACATGCCACCGAGGGCGCAGCCAAGGAGCGATTTGGGAATCTAGTTGATGTCGAGGTTGAGCCAGGCAGGGTCAGTTTCATAGTGTCGAGGTGTCAAGCTTGCCCATAGAGCCGAGGGCCAAAACAAGAGCGCATCAAAAAAAATTGTTTTTGAAACCAATGGTTTTGATGCCATATGTGTTGGCAAGCAAAGGAAGAACAAGGATGGCCTTTCAGAGACTTTCGCCATGCAACAGATTAAAGATCAAGACTTTGGTAAAAGATTGATTATTGAAACTTTGGTTTTAGTTATATACCATAGTTTTACCATTGGCCAAGTTGGAATGATGCACATTATTATTATGGTGCACATTTTTTCCATATTGATCAATGGCAATTAAGGGGCATTTGGAAAATTTGCTTATGCCTAGAGTTGGATCTATGTCCATCATGGGAATTGGGCATTTGATATATGTTGCACATTTTGTAGTGGTTTAAAACCATGGGATTTCACTACCAGTGCACCTTTTGGCTATGATGCACATTTTTGTAATGGGGAGGTTAGAAAACCTTATATTGTTCCCATTTTGTGCACATGTTTGGCACATTAAAATTGATGTAATTGCCCTATAAAAGCCATGAAATTGGCTTGAAATCGTTATGTAAAATGTAAAATTATTATGAAGCATTGTAATGGTTGTTTAGCCACTCTTGAGTGAGAGTGAGAGGCGTTATTTTGCACCTTAAGCCTTAAGTGGCTTCATTTTGTAATCGTTATATAAACAGTTGATTGAGGCGATTTGCCTACGCCATTTTGGCGATTCATTGTAAACTTGACCAAGAGTGTAGTTGTAAACTCTTGGCAAGTAAGGTACACCAAATATTGTGGTACATGTATCATCTGCTACAGGTTGCAAGATTATGCAGGTGTGGGCTTTGACATTTCATCTCTGAAGGACAGAGGTGAAGGAGACAAGAGATGTGCCTTTCCAAACATTTTCTTTGGAGCGGTTGCAAGTGTTGGCTTTGCATTCTGATTCTGAAGTACGTGTGTGAAGGAGTCTTGAAAGAATGCACCTTTTGAGGAAATTTGCATACATATAAAGTTGATACTTTTGGAGACCAAAAGGTTCTTTGTGGGGAGGTGTGATCCAAACGGATTTCCACACATGGAAGGACTTTACTGTGTTCACCAAGTTGATTTGCAGAGTGGTGAAGATGGTGAACTTATATGTTTTGAGTTTTATTTTCTCATGCATTTTATTAATGCTTTGTGAGGAAAAAGGGTCTCATGCAATATTATGCTTTTATGAGATGCTTATGCATTTAATTATGCTTTATGAGCTTTTGGAAAACTCGTATATTATTCACTTTTCATGTGAAATGATTAATACTTGTGAGGGAAATTAGACTCACGTATTTATCATTAAATTATAATTTGGAAATTGGCTTTTATGTGAGAAACCACCTCACACCAATTTGCCATTTTTCTCACTATTAGTTTGAGAGAATCAAGGACATGGATGAAGAGTCTTTGGGTGGTTTTGAAACTTTTCCCATTATGTGCTTGAAGATAGTTTGAGATCCTACATTCATGGATCTCGTTTTTCCTCTTTTGTAATTAGATCCTATTATTGTGGATCTAGGAATTAATGCTCTTTCTTAAGAGGGAGTGAGGAAAAATTATATAATTCCTTATGTGAGCCCTTTGAAGGGAGGAGAGTAGTGGAGAGTTAATGAGTGGAGTTAGATATCCATGGTGCTACTATTCCTAAGCTTTGAGAGACTTATTCATGTAAGGTATTATCCTCTTGATGTATGGAAAGGTATGAGTGTGAGCAGTCTTCTTGAATCCTCATTGAAGGAGAAGGCATCTCTTATGTAATCCCTTATGAGAAGTTCCCAACATATTTTGAAGAAGGAATGAAAGCTATCTGTATTCCAATTGAAGTGGGTCTGGAGACGTATCCCGGGAGGGATGAACTCCGTTACCAACATTGGTTGCCTCTCTCCTATCTTTTCATGTGTTTTATTCCATTTGAGTTCATGTATGTTATGTATTCTTATTTAAAAGCATAGTTAATCATGGATTCATATGCATTTTAATCCTTATGCAGATACTTTGTCAGGAAACGTTTCTCGATTGAAGACTTGCGTAGAGTAAAGTACTCACCCATTTTCAGATCAATGAGATATGGATCATTGGTATTAGAGTGGGCTACCACTCCTTGGGAACAAGGGCTCAACACACACTTTTTGGATTCAATGATTTGAAACCTTCTTTTTTCAATATCAAAACCCATTTGTAGGGTTATACACTAATATCATCCAAGTTGATTTGCATGCATTATAGAGTTTCTCAATCCTCGAACCTCCATTTTTCATTACAAGAGTATCGTTGTAGCTCTCTCACTACATTCCTTGCCTTGAAATTGTCTCACCATCTTCACATGTTTGTTGTATGCTACCCATGACAATTCCACAACCTCATCAACTGTTGAGATTATGGTAGCTGCAGGAGGTATTAACCTCCATGTGTAACCCTGACAAGAATAGAATATTCTGGAAAGCAAGAAGAAACCCTAAAGCTTTGGACATAACCCTAGAAGACAAGTCGACTAAAGAAAATAATTAATATTGAGTATTTAGCCTCCAGAAAGAGAATTCAGCCCAGACAGCTAAGAAAGAGCAATATTAATACAGGATTCGAGAGCTCATTTGTACACACACAGCTCGCAACTGTAGAAATATGGTGCGCATTGCAGAAATTTAGTAAGTGCGCAAGTCTGGAGAGTAGCTGCAGCTGCACCTACTGCAACTTCTATTTTCGGTTTTAGGCCTAGACTTTCTCTTGGTTATGGTTTGGATTTTTTCCTTGTGCGCTAGCTCTGGAGAGAAATACGCTACATTGATTGGCTATTAGGCCTAGGGTTTGCTTCCAAAATTATTCTCTATCAAGGTTAAGGTGCTCGAGGGTGAATTCAGCCTATGGTTGGGTGACAATATTGCTATATTGTCTATGGTTAAATGGGCACACCTATTTTTCTAACAGGTTATGGGCCCATGCTATATTCAGACAGTCTAACCGCTGGAAGATAGATTGCGAGGATTTGCTCAGTTACAGTTGCAGTTGCAGTCAAAGTTTTTGCTACAACAACAAAACCCTAACCCTCTTGTTGAGGAACCTTAAGTGAAGAGATTGAACTAATTTATGGATAGCCTAGTGCGCCCTAACCTAGCGCACCTCCTGGTACTCTCAGCAAGACAATATGTCAAGTTTGAGTTTTTGGTCAAAGTCAAAGGTTGACCATTTCAAAGCAGTCATGACTTACTCTATGAAGTCAAAAACCAAGTTAGAAAAGTCTTCTAACTTCAGAGAATGGAAGATAAGGATTGAAATCATCCTTGCCAAGAATAAAGTGTTGGATATCATGAAAAGAAAGATCGTGGAACCACAGTTTGAAGAAGGAAAAGAGAAGGAACCTCAGAACGTTGCAATTATGGAGAAGTTCAAGGACAATGACATCAATACCATGAATATCATAGTGGACTTTGTAAAAGACCACTTGCTACCCTACTACTCTCATCTTGACTCATCTAAGAAGATGTACGATGCCCTAACTAACCTCTTCTCAGTTAGAAACATTGGAAAAGTAATGAGTCTGAAGAATGAGCTTTGTGACATGAAAATGAATGATGATGACAACATAACATCATACTTTGTAAGAATCTCTCAGTTAAGATATCAACTACAAGTTAGTGAAGAAATAATTTCAGAAAAGGAACTAGTAAATATAGTACTCAACGGCCTTCCCAAGACATGGGATACATTTGCCACAAGCATGAACACAAGAAAGGAGTATCCCATATTTGAAGAACTTTGGACTTGTTTTGCACAAGAAGAATCAAGGATTAACACAAAAGAGAAATCCCAAAATAAATACGAAGATTAAGCCTTCACAACAAAGTTCAAGAATTGCATGAATAAGAAGAAGTTTGGCTTAAGGAAGAAACCAAATCAAGAAAAGGATATGTCAAAGATATAATGCTTCAACTGTCGAAAATATGGTCACTACAGGAACCACTGTCCTGAGTTAAATAAAAGGAAGGAAACAAATGAAGCATCAATTTCCGAAGAAAGGGAACCCTCAAAGAAGGCCAAGTAGGATAAAAACAAACTTCTTCTTCTAAGTCAAGGTAATGATATTCTTCTTCAAAGTTCTTGTACATACCATGTTTACATGGTTTCTATACATATCATACATATATATTTCTTAGAAGATAAGATGTTCAAGATGTTCAAGTGAAACAATACCTATGGAAGAATAACAAGATAAGGATTTCTATCACGATGACTACAAGTCAAGCAATACACATGAAAAGATGAAGTACATTGACAATCCTTGGTAACAATTCATGTGGAAACTATTGTATAAGTAAGAACTGCCAGATCATCCGAAATCAGAATCAAACTTGAAGAGACCTAGAAGAATTCAAAATAGAAAGAAGTCAACAGTCAAGAGGAAATTAGAAAAAGACTTGTGACACTTTGCAGAAGACAATAAGGATGTAGACGGAAGTGTGGACTCTCTTAGATGGAGGGAGCTAATTACATAATTCTAGAAGAAGAGCATGCATTCATTCATGAAGCAAGGATTAGGATGGAGATAATCCTAAATGATATGATTCATTAAGGATTATGAAGTATATGTCCATGTTTCCATTGAAACTAGCAACCATGATAAGCAACACATGTTCAGTTTGACTCTAGAAGAAGTATTCTTCGAAAAGAATCCTTAAAACATCCTTGGTTGTCCATCTACATCCATGATCCTATGATGAAGGGAAGAAGTTGGAATCTTCAGGGCATGGAATCTATAGAAGACTCCATGGACCCAAGAGCTAAAGAGAAACATGAGGAAGAACATGAAGATTACAAGAAAGAAAGAAAAACCATAACAACCAATTATTATACCAAGAATCACAAAGACCGCCAACTTGGTTTGAACCCGCTAGAAGTAATCACGTAGAAGAAATGAAAGTTATGATAAAGAACAGTGTATGCAAGAAAATGTGAAAAAGACTTATGAATGGAAGCATTGTGAGATTCATAGGTTCTTCCAGAAGGAGGGAGAAGACTATGACGATAACTTTTCCCAGTAAACCAAATATACCTCCTGCAGTATCCATGGATTGGAATTTACATGTAAAATATTGTTCTTCCCAATAAAGCAAGTGAGAAAGAAGATTATACTAGAAAGAGACCCATGTATGCAAATATAAGAAGATCTTGTAGGGGTTCAAACGACTTGATACAGAGTATATCATATACAACATAAGCATGGTGAAAACTTTCTATGACAAAGATAGTGTATCAAAATAGTTACTCAGAAGTCTGGGATGATGGATTGCTAATCCATGGAAAAGTCTCATGATGACAGAAGAAGTGCTACTTGGATATGTTTGAGCCTTGCCATGACTCATGAGCTAGTAGAAAACATAAATGTTAAATTCGACCATGATATATTGCAATGATCGAGAGCTATATGAAGCCTTCAGAGAAAACCAATGTTCCATGACAGACCAAAGTACATTGAGATCAAGCATTATATTCTCTGTGATGAAGTCCAGAAAAGAGAAGTGGTTCTCCAATATATCTCCACAGATGAACATATAGCGTACATTTTGGTAAAGCCTCTATCCAAGATGAAAAGTTTGCGTACTTAAGAAACAAGTTGGGGCTCATGGAGATGAATTCCTTATTGAAAAAGGAAGAGATTACTCCCAGGTTGGGAAGGAGCACTAATATGTTATTGATTTATGGACAATCATTTTTCAGTTTTAAAAATGGTCCAAGATGAGCAATTCCTTTCCAATTTGGAAAGTGGTTTGAGATTTCTGACGAACAAGCATTTTCCAGTTCGGAAAATGGTCCAAATTGGATAATCATTTTTGTAATGAAAATGGTCTGATAAATTGTTGATGTACCATAGACAATGATTCCCCTTGTGTCCAGTGTGGGGGGGCGGTTTAGGACAATCATTCTTCTTATCAGTCACTCTAAGTAGTAATCAAGTAGAATGGTCTACCTCGCCAGGCAGTCATTATTTCGAAATTCACATTTGTGAGCAGTTTCAAAGAATGGTTCATTTTGGAGGTTGGTACAGGACAATCATTTCCATTAGGAAATGGTCCAGAAAGTCATTCCCTAAGGCAGACTCATTCTATCCAGGTTTCACAATGATTAGTGTCAGAGGAATGGCCCAGTTAGGTGAATGGTCCAGGTTCAACAATCAGGGACACGCATTCCCTAGGGCAGACTCATTCTCTCTAGGTTGCAGGGAGGAATGACCCAGTTAGGTGAATGGTCCAGGCTCATAAATTAGGGACAATTGTTCTTCTATGATTGATAAGAATAGTCCAGATAGCCCATGGCTAATGTTTTACCTTATGAGGGCAGATGCTCTTCTAGATCTCACAGATGTGAGTGGAAGAATGGCCCAGATGACTCGGTTTATATAATGATATTGTCTTATGCAGGTTGATATCAGATGATACGATTGTTGTGGAGATTGTATATCTCTCGACAATAGATGTATGCTACTGTGGTGGATTTGTTCCACTGATTGTGACTATGTGTCACTAATTAAGTAACTTTGTGCTACTTGGTGTGGTTGTGTACCACTGGATAATAGTTGTGTACTACTATGAATAGACACAATTGTGTTCTATTGGATGGCATTGTTCTGATTGCCATGAATACCATCACTAGTGTTGGAAATGATTACCAACTAAATGGATAGTCGGTGTGTTGGTGGACAGACATTCTTCAGGTGGAAAATGGTCCAGGACAATTATTCTTCTAGGACATATGTCCAGATTAGAAGAATGGTTCTTGTATCACTCTCTGGAGTGAGTGAGTTATTGAGAATCATGCATGATTACTCAGATGGAGTATGGCTTCGAGATATGATGCATCTGATGCTATTAGATGATACTGATAGTGATGATGGTGTTCGTGATTTAATCATGAGATAGCTTGTGTGGCTATGATGATGCTACCAATTGAATGGTATGTTTGTGCTCAAGACCATTGTTTTCAATACCCCCCTATCTAGGAGGGAGTGTTGATATTATGGTAGTTGTGGGAGGTATTAACCTCCACATGTAACCCTGACAAGAATATAATATTCTGGACAGAAAGAAGAAACCCTAAATCTTTGGACATAACCCTAGAAGACAAGTCGGCTAAAGAAAATAATTAATATTGAGTCTTTAGCCTCCAGAAAGAGAAGTCGGCCCAAACAACTAACAAAGAGCAGTATAAATACAGGATGCTAGAGCTCATTTGTACACATAGAACTCACAACTGTAGAAATCTAGTGCGCACTGTAGAAAATTAGTAAGTGCACAAGTTTGGAGAGTAGTTGCCGCTGCAACTACTGCAACTTGTATTTTTAGTTTTAGGCTTGGACTTTCTCTTGGTTATGGTTTGGACTTTCCGCCTTGTGCGCTAGCTCTGGAGAGAGGTACGCTACATTGATTGGCTATTAGGCCCAGGGTTTTCTTCCATAATTATTCTCTATCAAGGTTAAGGTGCTCGGGGGTGGCTTCGACCTATGGTTGGGTGACAATATTTATATATTGTCTATGGTTAAATGAGCACACCTATTTTTCTAACATCAACAACCCACGCTACTCTACAAACCTTTAACATCTTTCATCACCCTCTCCACTCCATCAATCACTACATGGTTAAGTTTATCTCAATGATGGGACATTTCAAGGTAGTCACAACCTTGTATCAATGATCAAAACAAGGTGTGCAAGAATGCAAGAGTCACTATGCTTTGTTCTTGTCCACCAGAACTCTATCTTTCTCACATCTTGCATTCTTGCAACATCATAAGACCATATAAATCCTTGAAAATTTGCAAGAAACAAATGCAAGCTTGGTCGACCTTATTCTAATGCTTTCTCATCTTACCCATAGTGGTATGTTTGCCAACATTGCATTTTGAAAGGTGATCCATATAACATTTTAAAGGTATTTATGTTAGTTCAAATGTGATTTTCATGGAATTTCATTTCTCTATCAAGTTCGAAAGATATTGTTAGTTGGAGCATCAAAAGTCTATATCACAAGAATACCACACCCTACACTGAGTTTCAACACTCATTTTCTCACTCCATAATCCACAATAGGATGAGTTCCATATACAAATGAAAAAAACAACTTTCCAAGATTTGAAAGGGGTATTTGACAAAATTTTGTTGTCTGTAGCAAAAGTTATGAACAAATGTGCAACAAGAGGTTGGTTTTCCCCGGTAATCATGGGTTTTTTAAGAATGTATGTATGCATGTATGTAACTCATACATACATACACAATATATATATATATATATATTAGCCATACAAAACCCATCTTCATTGGCCATCAATAAATTGTAAACATGATCCCTCTATCAACATTACACGGTCTCTTATGCTTGCCAACATTGCATTTTGGAATGTGAGCCATAGAACATTTTAAATTTATTTATGTTAGCTCAAATAAGAATTTCACAGAATTTCATTTCTCTACCAAGTTCGAAAGATATTGTTAGTTGAAGCATCAAAACTCTATAACACAAGAAGACTACACCCTACATTGAGTTTCAACACTTATTTTCTCAATCCATAATCCATAATAGGATGAGTTTCATAGACAAATGAAAAAAAAAACTTTCCAATATTTTGAAGGGGTATTTGACAAAATTCTATTGTCCATAGCAAAAGTTAGGAACAAATTTGCAACAAGAGGTTAGTTTGCCTTGATAATCATGAGTTTTTAAAGAATATATATATGTAACTCATATATACATATATAAAACTCATACATACATACATACATGTGTGTGTGTGAGAGGGAGAGAGAGTTATATATATGTATGTATGTATGTATGTATAAGTGGGTTTAAATAAATATTTCAAATAGAAATGTTTCCTGTTTAAAAGGAAAACACCCCATGCCTTATAATTCGAGATCAAGGGTAAGCTTGTTATTGCCAAGTCAATTACAAGTCATACACAAACCCACAATTACATATTATCCACACAAAACTAATATCCATTGGCCATCAACAAATTGTAAACATGTTCCCACTAACATTACATGTTCTCTTCTTTTTGCATGGGTCAAATGACGAGGACCATCATTTTGTGAGGGGGAAACACTGATCTGAATCTTAAAGGAGGTTATAGTTCAAGGTATGATGTATAAGTCATAATATTATGAAATGTAAAAGGGAATGTGACGAACATGTAATTGACAAAGTAAAAAATTAATCAAAGTTGACTTTGTCAACAACTCACCATTATAAAAAGGCAATAAGGAGAGAGCTAAGGTCAAGAATGATAGGGCCTAAAATTGGCCATATTAAATGTAATGGTTCATACTAATAAAATAATTTTTCCCCAACTCTATCTATCTCATATTTTTATGGTGTATTTTTGTTTCTAAATTGTTTTTTTCCTAGGAATACAACACAGGAAACCCTCGAGTACTTCCCCACATTTCATGGATGCTAAACGGGGTAAACCGTTCGGCCTGATTACGGGCCTAACCTGGTGGGGACATCAAGTGAGGCCCTAAACATGCTCTTGGCCATGGATTCGACCCTGGAACCTCATTCGAGCAAACAACAACACCCATACACTTGAGCTAACCCACCAGGCTTTTTGTTTATGCATTGTTATGCATTATCTTTAATGGTTTTTCCCAATGTTTCTTACACTTGCAAAACTATTTGTGTTGCATAATGTCATGGTGGATCTATAAGTTAATCTGCTCCTCTCTTCAACATTCAAGCATTCTATATCTCACCCCCCAATATTTGGATCATAAGATCACTCGCCCCAATGTCGATTGCAACAATTGGTAATGCCACTTGAGCATACCCTAATCTATTTAAGTAGTCCTAAACCTCCTTCCAAAAGGTCTCTAAGTTCATCCTCTATGGTGCCAAAACTTTGTCAAATTGATAGCTCAATCACAATCTATCTCTCATCTTCCACCTTCCACACTCTTGGGACTGCTTGGATAGGTTGTTTTCCTTCAACCATCCACCAGTTTGGAGGTTGCTACAATGGGTATACTCTCATCCACTTGACTTTGGAGTACCTTTTTTTCTTTAGTTGGCTTGATTGAAGTGTTTGTCCTAGTCCCATGTTCACCACCAATCTTCCAATTTCATATCTCAAAGGTAGCTTCAACACAAACCTGTTAGCAAGGAGCAAACTTTGTCAACCAAGTGAAGTTATGGCACTTGTATTTCATTGTTTATTTCTTTACTTGTGTGGCTTTTGCTTTGTATCATTGAAGATAGCTCACCAAGTTTGCTTTTGCACAAGGATTGTGTTTCATAGGTTCACATGATATGTCCCAATCCTCTATTTCTTACTTATTGCGTGTGTTCCCTCTACAACACAAGTGGCTTCCTCTATTCAATAGATTAGATCAAGGTTAGATTGTTCAATGCCTAGTTAAGGGTTTTGACCCACATATGGAGGCAATAAATACTAAGTTCCTTTTCCTAGATTACTTACACATCACATTGAAAAGGATAATATACCTAATGCATGTTGTTTATTGTCTTCATTGGATGGAAAAGAGGGATTAGTTAGGTCAATACATTCTTTTTTTGTTTTATCTTTATTTAATGCAAGTAGGTAATTAGTTCATCAAAGTGAAATAAGTGAATTAACCCTAGTTGATTTGCATTTCCTTCATTAATAGGTTGGTAATTTATTTGTTGCTCTAAAATAAACCTTAAACAAATTGTCATATAAACTCTAACCTACATCCATTGGTCACTAGATAGGATTAATGCCTTAATAAACTTAGTGGGCTCTCATATCCCTCATTGTTTTCATGGTTTTATCCCAAAAATTGAATGGCAACCCCACTTACCTTTTGAGTGATCAAGCTCGGATCTTCCATCCTTGTTTCAGTGCGATATGTCATTTCTAACTACCATATCTGCATTTGCTAACTCCTTCCCATCAATAATTTTCTTTCTCAAGTGAAGGCTTCCCTTTCACCTCTCATTAGTTATCCTTACCGTAGTTCCCTCTATCTTGGAATTAAGCAAGTCCACCCACACAAAATGAAAAAATTGTCACATGTAACACAAATGAGCATTGTGAACATGCCTCCAAATGCTTCTCCAAGAGAACATCCAACAAACATTCAAGGATACCCCCTACCCAAGATTTCCATCCAATTATGCCACCTCAAACAAGGCCCCAAATGCCACCTCAAGACATAGATAACCTTCCTCCTTTCTTAAACATGAACCTATTGATAGGGAAAAATGTCCATTGTAAATAGTAGGGGTTCACCCCGGAGAAAATTCCCAATTAGACCTCAACTCATTTGAAATAGAAACCTATTCAAATTCTAGTCCAACAACCATTACTAGTTTTATGGTTTTACTAGTTTGCAACCTAGTCCATTGTTTAGGGTTTTTATAATGTAAAGAATAAAATGCATCTAATCTATGATGCAAAATGCAAACAATGTAGCCTAAACTACTCCTAGGAGCATAGTAACAAGAACAATTATAACAAAATATGAGTGGAAAGTAAAGAAAGTAGGGAGAGTAATCTATCAACCACAATTGACACCAAACCTCAAGAGGTGAGCTCTACTGGAAATCAAAGTTAACTTACAATTACCAAGGAAATCACACCAATTTGTACTCCTCCACCCACGTCAAGGTAGCTTCAAATACTGAGAAGAGGGACTCGTTTCTTATCAAAAGGGTTAGACATAAAACTGCCTATAAACGAAGATAACTTACCACTTTCTAGGGTTTATACATAACAATAACATAAAATAATCAGTGAGAAACAACTCAACATAAAAGAGAATAATCTGATTACATAGGAATGCAACCCACAGACACCGAGAAAGAGAAGAGTATACAAATCTAACTTGAAACTAGATCTTAGAGTCATAAATATGGCTAGCTTTGGCCTCTTTATTCACATAGAAAAATGGTCATACATTTTGCAAAGAAAGAAAAGCCTCTTCTTTGTAGGGGAAAATTACATTTATAGTATTTTCTAATAACTGCCCTTTCTTTTCCCCTCTGTCGTGTGGCAATTTCAGTTACACCTCAGAAGATTTCCCTTTTTCCCTCTCCAAAACCCTTCAATTTCTTTTACAATTCATCGTTTTCTTGAGAGGACTATATTTATATTAAATATTCTAGTGAAGCTTTCTCTCCATAATTTGTCCTTTCCCCTTTGGATTTTCAATAGAAATTTGTAGGATGAGAAATTAATGGTTAAAATTGTTTACTCACAAAGATGAGATTTCATAGCAAAAACAAATTGTCCTCTTTTCAAGCAATGACGAGTCCACAACCCTTGCCTCAGATTTGCTACTATATACACATGATTTTTTTTTTTGTTTCAATCTTTAGCTTTCAAACTATGCAACTTTGGTTCTCTTCCTTTTATTGTGTTGGTTGTTTCTAGACTAATGTTGTCCAACTTTAATTTTGGTTCTCTTCCTTTGTTGTAGCTATTGTTTCTTTCTTAAGTAATGCATTGTATTTCTCGTCACTCTTTGCATACAAAACCTTTATTAATTTATATGTTATTTCACAAAACAAAATATTTTTAAAGACAATCAATGTAATTTTTTTTATGTTTAACTACATAATGAAGTTAACATACCTTGGTAACTTTCTAGCTCTTGGGCATATAACTTGTTTTCTTTAGAAACTCACCATCCCTCACACTTTTGTGTATTATTCAAAATAATATAAAACATGGATTTTTTCTTTTGTATTCAATTTGTTTTGTAAAATCCCCTTTAGTTTCAAACGTGTTATCTTGTGGCTATAGATTTCAATTATATAACCTTTAATTTTAATTATAATGGATTAACTATAATCAAGAATCATATTACATACCCACAAGCCAAACAAATTTGAAGATAATCTAAACTTGAAATCGAGTTATCGACTAAAACCAAACCCAAGCCCAACAAGTGCTAGGAATTTAAGATGGGCAACAATAAAATATAACACACAAATAAGCAAGTGACACCATGAGTTTAAACTCAAGAAACCCCCAAGGGGAAAATTCTATTCAATTAATCTGTGCTCATGTGTTTTTCTATTGTACAAGAAGTCCCTTTATATAACAATAGGTGACCATAACAAATCCATCATATTTAGATATCTAGTTCAATCATCTCCATAACTATCTCCAATTATATCTCCATAAATCACTGCATGGAGATATTTAGGTTTCAATCATCTTGGGAAAACTAAACTCAGAAAATACAACTCCTATACCATAGGGAAGTGGGCCATATTATGAATATTTCTAAAAAATAACTTATTGTGTTGTAGAAATCAATGAACCACGAAAAACATGCACAATATGGTTAAATAAACATGCCGAACCACTTAAGTTAGGGCAAAGTTTGATTAAGTGAGTGATTCAAAATAGTGTGTCCTAACACATTAAGACTACTTGGGGACCTAAGGGAGGCTCCATAACCAATACATAACCCAATTAATGCATGAAGGTTTAGGGGTATCTAGAATATCAAAGGGGGGTTGAAATAAGTCAGTGAAAACACTCACCATAGCTAAACATGCAATCAAGGAGGACAAAGACAAAAGGTGTATTTTACCATGGCATAAACATCAAATGAGAAACGATAATCATTCATTTAGATGAAGGCAAGGGAATTTAAAGGAATTGTGAGCCATAACTAGGATGGACAAAAGGAACTTGGAATTGTTAGTGATAAGGTCATATATGCTAAATGCATCGTGTTATTGTCCAAACTAGCAGCCTTTGTGAGGGTGCCATCAGGGATAACCACGACACGAGAAATGCACCAATGTCACCTTAGCATAATCTCCCCTTAACTTCAAGCCAGCTCCTTGAAGCCATGGAGGGGATCCCAATCCTTAGAAACAACATGTATAGTACAAATCAATTCCAACTACACACCTCAATATATGTTAGATATACCAGTGCCTTTGTAGAAAAATTCCTTAAGGATATTCAACCAAAAATTAGGGCAATAACTACTAGAATATAAAGAGGGTTAGGAGCTAGTTATAAAAGTGTTAAGATATGAAATAAACATGCTATAACATAAGTATAAATCAGCACAAAGAAATCACTTTCTATATGAAGAGAAAATGTACCTTTAGCCACTCAAGAGTGAGATCCAATTGCAAAAATTAAGAGTGAATGATATACCTTAGTTATATATTGATTGTATGCAGTAAAATGGACTAGATTGTTGTTGTCCAACAATTCTAGAATCTGATATATGATAGAAAAACATAGAAAGTGCAGATTTTGGGTGAGGAAAAGTACCCCAAGAGTGCCTAAAAGCACTTAGAATGATGAACCTTGGGTACTTAAGCTAGGGCAATAAATAAACTATGCAAAAACAATCCAACAATGATTGAATGCAAATACACATGAATAATAACAATGGAATTAACTCAAACTTGCAAAGAGAGGTGGTGAATCCCACTAGGGTTTCACCAAAAATATCCAAAATGAAATATAATAGTAATGAACTACTTAGGAGATAAATTTCACAATTATAATGTGTTACATATTCTTTATGAACAAACCACAAGTGAAATATAAGCTAGAGTAGGGTTAGAATGCACCTTTTAGGGTTAAACCCTAGCTTTAGGGTTTCACTAGTTCTATTTTTTATTGTTGTAATTTAATTTCCAGAATTAGGAAACCCCTTAAATCAGCCACAAAACATTAAGATAACCTTGAAGCACAATACCACTAGGGTCAATTTGCCTTCTTGGGGTCAGAAATTAACAATGAAGCATAAACCCTCGAATGAAAGTGTTTAGAAAATGAAAATAAATTGTTAGCTTTGCTCTAGACAATGAAATAAATACTTTTGACGGTTTATCTTTCATATTTTTTGTATTTTTGTATTTTATATGACATGAAAATAAAAGAATTGATTTTTTAGGGATTTAGTGGTTGGTTGTTGGAGTTAAGCCCAATGCCTTGTCTCTTCTTAAGGCTTATGGGGTTGAGGAGTATGCCCCTCTAAGAATTGGTTATCAACGTTTATGGATTAGAGTGGGAGACTAGGGCCTCAAGGCTAGTAGTCTCTTGTTTAATCAAGACAAGCCATGAAACCAAGGCCCTACAAGAAGGGTTTCCCCAAGGGAGTATCCTTCACCAACAAGATCAACAAAAGACTTGAAAATAATACTTAAAACCCTTGCCAAGGAGCATAGAACTAATCAAGGCAAGAGATACGCACTTACCAAATAGTTGATAACTTCTCAATTGATCAATCTTGTTAGTTTATGTATAATCTTTAACATTCACATCCTTAGAAAAAATACCAAGAAGAATAACCAAGAAAGAAAGAGCTCCAAGAATTGACAACAAGAAACACTGAGTAAAAGATCTTCTATTAATGGCTTCAATAATGATCTCTAACAATTCACAACAATTTGGAATGAGAGGAGTGCCTTTATTTATAGATGAGGCTCACAACTCCTTCCCATTCTTTATTCCCTAAAATAAGCCTAAGGAAATAAAATAAAAGTGACTTGTCATCCACATGATTTAGAGACTAAGTCAAATTTCAATTAAATGATGCTTTACATGTTAGAAACCCTCGCAAAAGGGGATGACCTCCACAAAATGTGATCAAATAATGCTCAAACAATGTCCATAAATCCTTGAAATATGTCTCCAAAGCATGACCATGTCCATACCTAAGTTCAAGGCACCTCCATGAAGCATGAGAGTGGCCCTCCAAGTGAAACATGGGTCATAAAACCCCCAACAACAAGAATGATGTCAAGCTTCTAAGAGGGATAATTTGGCTCCAAGGTACAACATTCAATTGAACAGGGCTTGGGGGACTTCAAAAGATGGCAAAGAATATTCCTTGGCCATTCTATCTCTAATGTCCACCTCAAAGAGGGGGGGCAGCCTCACCCGAAGCCAAAAATAAGCCCTTTAAGGGGAGGACTTCTTCATTTTTCTCCATAAGTAATCAAAGGGGATCAAAAGCCCCTCTGCATAGCAAGGAATGAGTACCATGTCATCATCATAAATTGCAAAGTCACTTAAGTGACCTCCACATCATTTGAATGGCTCAAAATAAACCCCACGACTATCATAAAGTGCCCCAAGAGAGGTCAACCCTCCTTTAATGAAGAAAATGCTTTAAAAAGGTGCCAAAGGAGGGGGAATTCTAGCACCCGACACATGGAAAGTGTAGAGAAGGTCCATGTAGAGGAAAAGAACCCATCTGTGCCTCAGAGAGTGTGACCAATGCCTTAAAAGATGTGAAACTACCTTGAGAAATGTGGCACTGGATGATCAGGTGTAGAGTCATCTTCGATGGCCAAAATGTGGTACATACATAAGAAAAGGAGGGCCCATGTGGGGTAAAATAAGGTGTGCTAAACCATGGGTGTGACAACCCTTACAAAATGCAATCACCTTTTATATAGAAAATAATAAGTGAATAGTTAGGGCCTCGTAAACCGTGTATCCTAGTAGATCCACCTTAGAATGCATGCATACCTACCTAATACATAAATGCTTGATTTAGAGGGAGTGACCACCTCCAAGGGATAGTCGGTCGGAGCAATAAAACCAAGCACCCTGAGAATGGGGACTAAAAGGACATGTTGTGACTGTCCACCCGAGGAGATCCAGGTAACCTCTAACCAACACTTGTGCAACAAGTCATCCTATCATGACCACATACAAATAAATCATCACACTTTGGGCTCATCGAAGTGGTCACATCTCATGTAGGGTACACTGCAGAGAATATGGGGTGTAACACACAATAAAATACCCACACACCAACATATGAAGGGATATGTGTATGGTCAATGCAAAGTGAAAATGCCATACAATACACAAGTTGAGAAAAAATTGGTCACAAGGTTCATGTTTATCTATAATGTGTAGACTTTGGGATGCAAGTCTCTGGGTTGATGTGTTAGTATACTCCTTCTCTTTGTGACTCACATTGTTGATAATTTCAATGTCATGCCTCATGAGCCCTCTTTGTTTTGCTTTTATCTATGTAATGTAAATTGCACATTATCTTACTATAGTGACATGTCATTACTATGATGAGATTTTGTTCCATATTAACACTCTCACCCTTCCTTCTAATAAAGGTCATTGGAGCATATCATTGATCACTAATCTCTAAAGTGCTATTGATCTAGGTGGATATCGATGGTCATCCACCTTTTCCAACTGGCTCAAAACATTTTTTTGGAAATTTTGGTAATTTACTATTTTTAGTAGTTTTTCGGGTCCTAAACTTCCAGAGCCGTTTTGAGGCCCTAAACTACGTTTTTTGGGAAAATGGGGAGCAACATCAACTAAAGTTCAATGTTGCTCATACAAACGTTGTAGTCCTCGGATAGATCTTTCTAACGGTGTATCGAGCGCCCCAAATGGAGATCGTATGCAAAAGTTACGACCCCGAGAAGTTGATGTACTAACTTACCCAAACGAGGCCCACATGACTTTTGGTGCTTCATCTCCTAGGGTTAGGTTTTTGGATGTCTAGGGTTTTTGACATTCTTGTTTATTGTAAAAGGCCTTCAAAGCCTCATTGTAATGATCATCTTCTTATGGATGCGAGTAGCCGTCACATCTCTTCTCAGAGATAAGTTGTCACCATTCTAGCGAGTCTTTCACTCTGTATTTTACAGTCTTTGTACATTTTCGCTCATTAATAGAAAATTGTGTATTATTGTATCTTTGTGTTTATGGTTGCATATCTGATACATTTATGTTATATTAGTGGATATTTGTGATATCTCTGTGCATTTCATTATTATATCTCTACTCTCATTTCATGTTGAAAATAATCCAGATCAGTGGTATCAGAGCATGTTGCTCTTGATCGTTTTTTTTATTTTATTATTATTATTTTTTTTTATTCAGTACATGTCCCCGACGAGGTTCGAGTATAGAAATTTGGGTCTCGATCTTGTCTCTCTTGAAGACAATTGCTTCCACACTCCCAAGAAACCCTCCATGGCAGAAGAAAAGAAAAACGACGGAGCAGACGATCCTATCAATATGTTGCTTGAGCAAGCTCTCACGCGATAGAGGGACGAAATGACGGAGAATTTTTCCCACATCCTTCAACGCCTGCCGATAAAAATAGGCGCATCTTCATCAAATGACCACTTTGGAGGCACCTCGCCTTTCAAGGTACAAGTTAATTTTGATCTTCCTGTATTTGAAGGACAGATAGATGCAGAAGCCCTAGACAAATGGTTAAACCTGCTAGAAGGTTATTTCTTTGTTCACAATTTTTCCGATAGAGAAAATATCACCTTCGCACTCCTTAAAGCTCTCCCCCATGTCAAACATTGGTGGGAAACTTACTGGGAGAAGAGTTCCACAGAGGAGTTTGGAATATATGGGGTCGAGCCCACTTGAGATTTTTTTGTGGATGCGGTAAAGGAACATTATTACCCTATTGGCAACTATGAGGACCGATACATGAGATGGACCACACTGCGACAAGAGAGGGGCCAAGCAGTTCTAGAGTTCACCAATACCTTCCATACCTTGCACACCAAGCTGGGTATCAAAGACTCTGAGCGAAATATGGCTCTGAAATACCACGGGGCTCTACACAGATACATCCAAACTGAAATGGATTTTTTGGACATCTCATCACTCGATACTGCTTATCGATATGCTGTTAAAAACGAGCAGAAATTTAAGCACCAAAACAAACGGGATTTCGAGTCTGCAAATCCGCAACAACTAAATTATGACAAAGACGACCCTAACAAACAGTCTCCTGAAAACCATTCCAAGCCATAGGAAAAGAAGGGTCATGGGAAGACAAAGAAGGACACTGGAAAATGGTGCGATTTCCACAAAATCCCCTGGCACAACACTGATGAATGTCGCTCAAAACATTCATTGGTGGTCGAGATCAAAGATAAGGAGCCGAACCCTAATTCAGAATCTGATTATGAAAATACTGGTAAAGGACAGATCATTGACGCAGACCCCATTGCTATTGTCACGACAACAACAATTCAACCAGAAGAACCAACAGATCCTGAAGAGGGGGAGCGCCTTTTTCATTCACAGATTTGGGTGAAGGGGACCCTTCTACATTTTATTGTTGATAGTGGAAGCCAGAAGAACCTCATGTCAACAGAGGTCGTCAAACAGTTGGGATTGTCGACAACACCATACTCGTAGCCATACAACATCGAGTGGCTTAGCCAAGGGCGAGATCTTCGTGTCAGCCAATAGTGTCAATTGTCATATGGCATCCATCCCTTCAAGGATGAGGTATTATGTCATGTTGCCACAATAGATGTCTGTGATGTTCTCTTTGGCCAATCATATATGTGGAAGCACCATGCTATTTATGAGTCTCGACCCCATAGTGTCATTGTTACTTTGGGGGGTCATCTCTACAAAATACCAGAGGTAATTTTGACTATTGTCCCACCTAAAAAGTGTTGCAAGGTAGTATCTCATACTACAAAATTTAGCTTTTTCACAATCTGTTCAAAAGGTGAACATGAGGATATTGCAACCACTACAACCTCGGCCCAAGCACCTTCTATCCAACAGAAGCAAGTCGACAAGGTTGCAACAAAGTGCAAAGATTCCTTCTGCACACAGTCATCTCATGTAGCTAGACTGGTTAAAAATGTCCAACCCTTCTAGCCACAGGTTCGTGACAACCTTCAACAAACCAAGCAATGCGACGTCTCCAGCAAGGCAAGCAACTCACCAAGATTCAAATTCAACAATCGCTTTCTCCTCTCCCCCAGGAACTCAACGCAATGGAGACCATTGTTTCCTAAGGAGTGAGGATTGATCTAGGTGGATATCGGTGGCCACCCACCTTTTCCAACTAGCTCAAAACATTTTTTTGGCAATTTTGGTAATTTACAATTTTTAGCAGTTTTTTGGGTCCTGAACTTTCGGAGTTGTTTTGAGGCTCTAAACGACGTTTTTTGGGAAAACGAGGAGCAACCTGGATTGAAGTTAGATGTTTGTCACACAAAAGTTGTAGTCCTCAGATAGATCTTTCTAATGGTGTATCGAATGCCCCAAACGGATATCGTATGCAAAAGTTACAACCCCGAGAAGTTGATGTACTAACTTACCCAAACGAGGCACACATGACTTTTGGCGCTTCATCTCCTAGGGTTAGGTTTTTGGATGTCTAGGGTTTTTTACATTCCTGTTTATTGTAAAAGGCCTTCAGAGCCTCATTGTAATGATCATCTTCTTACGGATGCGAGTAGACGTCACATCTCTTCTCAAAGATAAGCTGCCACCATTCTAGCGAGTCTTTCACTCTGTATTTTACAGTCTTTGTACATTTTCGCTCCTTAATAGAAAATTGTGTATTATTGTATCTTTGTTTTTATAGTTGCATCTATGATACATTTATGTTATATTAGTGGATATTTGCGATATCTCCGTGCATTTATTTATTATATCTCCGCTCTCATTTCGTGTCGAAAATAATTCGAATAAGCTATGACCATAAGATCTGCTACTCCATTACTTTGTTGGCAAATATTTAACAGACAATGAATGACAAATATTTAACAGACAGCGAATGCTTGTCATTGATGGCAAGTACAACAATGAAGATGGCATGAGTACAGGAAGTTTGTAACAGACAGACAAACAGAAGATAAGTTCAGGAAGATCGAATGATCGAAGGCAACACAACCAGGCAAACAGAAGATAAGTTCAGGAAGATCGAATTATCGAAGGCAACGCAACATTGATCGAATGATCGAAGACCCATAAAGTTTGAGAAGCATTTCTGATCGTTGGATCCCATTCAAAATTCCCAAAAGAACGAGGGCCGTCATATCTGAATGTAGACAAGAAGAGCACTGAAGAGGAGGACAGATCTCAGACGTTAGATTCAAGTGCAGGACCCGACCATCGTTGGATCAAGGAGAACCTGCAAGATTTTTAAAGTACAAGGAGAAGCAAGCGTACAAAATTTCGAAAGAAGGAGGACCATCCATTTACGGGTAGGACACGTGGGGATAGATCGTCATTTTGTTGACTGGAGAGTCAAAGGAACAGGGTTCTCTAACCTTTTGAAATCGCAATTTAATCTGAGCCGTCAGATCAAGGTTGAATCTGGACCGTTGATTCCAGTCCATGTTGGAGTTTCGCGGATCGAGAGTTGGAGATGTCAAGTAATATCAACCACAAGAATCTCGAAATTACGATATGCGAAATCGCGATTTAATCTGAGTCGTCAGATCAAGATGTGATCTGGACCGTTGATCTGACTCCATTACGGAGTTTCATGGATCGGGACTTTGAAGTGACAAAAACACTGAACATCAAGAATGTCGAAATCGCGATATGCGAAATCGCGATTCAATCTCAGTCGTTAAATCAAGATCAGATCTAGACCGTTGATCTAACTCCATATCGAAGTTTCGCGAATCACGACATGGAGAGGCAAAGAAAACAATGCAACAAGAATGTCAAAATCGCGATATGCGAAATTGCGATTCCATCGCAGCCGTTGAATCAAGATAAGATCTAGACCATCGAATCATAAGACATGTGGCAAGCGATCGAAATTTCACTAACTTGGGGTCAACAGAGCATAGTGTTGAAATTCACGAAATGAGAAATCGCAAAAGTGCTTTATGCATAAGCACGTGGTCATAGCCATTGATCACATCAATGGAAGATGGAGGTAGAAGCTAGAGGTGCTAAGCTTGGCCACATAAATGTCGAAATGAATGCAAGATCTCATGAAGCCAATCCAACGGTGCAGGTAAATTTGAACAAAGATCGGAGAGTTACTGTTCTCTCACACATTTAACTCCTCAGTTACGAATCTGTTAGCGAAACGGACTCATGATTGCCAATCAGTTGGCGTTTCAGTTGCTCAGACAATTGTCTTTCTTTTGCCTAAGGAAATGCGAAGTGGAACCGTCGTGGGTGTGTGTATAAAAGAAAATGAGACAGATTGTGTGGAGTGGGGGTTCTGTATGAAAAAATGAATGAAACTGTAAGAAAGGGAAAATCATAGAATGTGCAGTGTGAGATTGAGAATATGCACAGTGTGAGATAAGAGTAATAGATGATGAAGAAAACTTGAAGCAGAGCAGAATAACAGAACAAGTTGAAGCAGAACAGAATGACAGAACAAGTTGATGCAGAGTAGACCTGCTGAACAGACAGAGGAAGAGAAGAATTGTAGAACAGTTAGAAGAAGACCAGATTTATAGAACAAAGAAAGATTGGTAAGAATTGATTTATCTGC